>CAHIKZ030001937.1:672500-682189 GCA_903632075.3 Acanthosepion pharaonis
GAATATTCAACACTTAATCTTATTGGAATAATATAAAAAATTAAACAGACAGAACTTGTCGGTTTTTTTTTATCAAACTTATTTTGATAAATACTTCCTGCCTAAATATACCTTATTCAGAGCGTTTTCACATGTATTCATTGTAATCGAGACTGTCACTCCCGTGTGGACCTGTACGGATATTGAACCGCCATTAACAGCTGAGGCATAACGCTTTGGCCGTAGTGAAGAAAGTTCACAGTACTGAGGTGCCTAGTAAAGGCAAGTACTGAAATCAGCTTCAATTATCCCACATCCCATGTAGTTGAGGTTGCAGTGAGGACATTTTTAATCTTAATCTAGCCTACGGCTAAGCAAATAAGTTAGACATATGGAGTTTAGAACTTTGCGTTTTTCCAACTGGCGGCAGTTATTGGCATTTGAGCCCAGATAAAACCAAGGGTTCCAATGCTGATTTTCATTGTAAGTAGACATGAAAGATTACTGCTGTCTAATCGGATTTTTCTCCGCTGGTTTGTGCAATAAAAGCTGAGTTTAGTAGATAATACAGATAAATGTTTTTTTTAAATATATTTATGCAAAAAAAATTATTTCCTTTAAAATTGCATACAAACACACACACACACACACACACACACACACACACACACACATATATATATATATATATATATATATATATATATATATATATATATATATGATAAATGACTGATTTGACTGAATAAAGGTTAAGCGTTGTCCCATTTTTTGGTATCAAGTGATGCGTGATATTGTTAGTGCACCCACAACGAAAGAAAGGAAAAGGACGGGCAGAGAACAGACTATTCACCCGACTGACTAACCGATCGACAAATCATGACCTGGTCTTTTGCGTGCAAACGGAGATATCCGCACGATGTTTACGAAGTATTGTCTCGAGGCGTCTATCCAGTCTGGTGGAAGTAAGTGAGCTCGTCTCGTCGGCCGATACGCTAACGTTATCAATTCGATCCTCACCGAGGCCTCCACTAGGCTGGCCACTATACCGGACTAAACGAGTTTTGGCATTATAAATTCAATGGTTGTTTATTACTATAGCCGTACGCTAGATTAAGAATAAAATGACCTTGATCATCAGCTACATTGGATGTGGTATAATTGAAGCTGGTCTCAGTACTTGCCTTTACTAAGCACCTCAGTACCGTATCCATGTGTCAGACATAATAAATGAACTTACTTCACTACGGCCGAAGCGTTATGCCTCTGCTGTTAATAGCGGTTCAGTATCTGTTTGGTCATACAGGTCCACACGGGAGTGACAGTCTGGATTGCAATGGATACATGTGAAAACGCTCTGAATAAGGTATATTTAGGCAGGAAGTATTTATCAAAATAAGTTTGATTAAAAAAAAACGACAAGTTCTGTCTGTTTAATTTTTTATATTATTCCAATAAGATTAAGTGTTGAATATTCTGCTCTAAGTTGAGGATAAAATGTCCGAAGTTCATCTTTTGTCATTTTTGTTCAAGTACATTCTACTATTGCAGTCATTATCACGAGCCAGTGTGCTGTATGTGCAGTAGTTAGAATTCCTTTGTCTACATCCTGGTATTCTATTGGAAGCTGGACGTTTGAAATGATCTAGAGTGACGTCACGTGTAACGGCTATTGTGAACGAGGCCACACAAAAAAGAATGCAATTTATTTATTTTAATAATTTATTTTATTTTTTTTATAATACTGATAAAATATGCGCGCACATTTATTATATAATATACATTTCAAGATACCGCCTGCCGTGGAGAATAATATTTTATTTAATGTGAGCAGTTTAAATTGCTTGTATGGCTTTGAGTTTTTCCTACTATTGAGTCCTGTGAAGTATTTTGGCACTATCTACTTGTTATATAGGAAGAAAGTGTCACTGCCGACACTGGAGTTTGAACACAGATCAGCAGTGAGAAAACACAGGCGATCCAATTTTGAATAAGTAGATCACGTGATAGTAATGGAAATATATATTTGGGACGTCTAAAAGATCACTATTTCTATTCTATCCTCTATTTTCCTGGTTTGAACAGAGGCAACCCGCCCCGATATTAGGCTAGTTTAGTTTTTTTTAGTTTGAATCTTTAGTTTCCCGTTTCCGGTTAACTTAGCTAGGGTATGCAGGCTCATTGGCCCCTTTTATTTCTGTCCCTATTTTTCTTTTGTTTAATTCCCCCATCCCTCCCTCGTTACGTGGTCAGTGATGTCAGTTCTCTGGTTGTTGCGGGATGACTTTCGTTTAGTGTGTGTGTTTTCGTATTTGTTATTGTGTCTAAATGAGTGCGTGTTTGTGGGCGTGCTTGTTTTTTTTTTATAATATTATAATCCCGCAATTATTTCGTCCAGTTAACTGATGTTTCTGTCACATTTAGGGATTGTGTTTTTTTTTTATCACTAACCCTATTTTGTTTTGTTTTCATGTAAATAGTATTAATTCATATTGTAAATAATCATTGTTTTTTTTTTAAATTGTTGTCCCCCGCCCTAGACTTTGAAATGTACATATGGGGACCAATTAGGATTTCATAGAGACATCGATGTATTATGGTGGATGTGAGAAAGGTAGAAGAGAATGTGTTGTTTTGGTGTTAGGACTATTGTTACTACGTTTGAGTCAGTGTTTATGGTTAGCTGAGTTTAGAATTAAAACAGAAGAAGACTGTCCGTTTCCCCAACCCCACTTTTTGGCCTTGTGCCACATTTTCTACCAACGTACAAATAAATATCTATTCTATCCTCTATTACTATACAGATTACTCTTTCTACTCTCTCCTCTATTAATATACGGATCGCTATTCTCTATACAAGGTATTTACTCTGTTTCTCCCCTAAGACGAGTTGTGACGCAGGGTCAGGTTTTATGGTGGGCACCCGAGCGCGTATACCCGGGCTAGGAACAAAAAAAAGAAAACAAATCTCTATACTATGCATTATACTATTTCTCTATACTGATCACTACACGGATTACTATTTGGTCGTTACTTTTCGAGTGAGTATTATTGAGCAAGTGCTAATAGTGCGAGTGTTATTCGAAGGCGTCTGACACCAGTATTGTTCAACGGCGTTACTATAGTTGTAAACAGCGATTACAAAGTCTCTACTACAACGAACATTATGAAAGTGACAACGAGTATTCGTTGACATTACCAAAGTTGACAACAGATGTTTGTTGACAGCACAAAACTACTACTATAGTTATTAGTCATTTAATAAATTTATTTTAGCGTGATACAGTGTCAAAAATATGGATTATACTCACTGGGTTCTACATACGAGGGACCTTGATCCAAACTCAGCTGTGTTAATGAAGGCCTATCGATCAAATAAACAATGTACAGAATTCATTGTTAATATACATTATTTTGCACGTCCATTATTCGAATTAGCTGTCAGGCAAGTGATAGATTAGATAAAAACGTTGTTTTTTATAAGAATACCTCTAACGATCAGGTTGAGAACCATAGTTTTAAATAAAAGTATATTTACGATCACTAATATAAAATTACTAATATATTTACTAATATAAAAGTATAGTGACAATTACTAATCCCGAAAATGCAATACAAAGTTATCAGAAAACGCTACGGAGCCGACATGATAACCAAATATCAAAACCACCTGACACTGAATATAAAGCTTCAAAAGCAGACGACTGTTTTCGTCCGGAACGGTAACATAGTGGTTAAAACACGTGTTACTGTCATCCAGAGGTCGAGAGTTCAATCAAATGGTTCAGCAAGACTGATCAATGACTAGCTGCACAGGGAGATAATATAAAGCACTACTCAACAGATATACCATATCATCCAAAACAATAGACTCCTGATGACAGCCAGAGGCTACTTACCCGAAACGTTGAGTCTATAATAACATTAATAATAATTAAGACGAGAAGAAAAAATTGAAGTAATTAAAGTATATTGATACATGACATTTTGTCCATATCAGTCGGAAGGTTTAGTCCCAGATCCCGGGTTTTAGCGACATCGGATCGTAATGATAACATAGAATATTCATTAGAGGTAAGTGTGAATCTCTATTGTTCACGGCAAGAAATTTTCCCTTGCGCAGACATAATCCGCTGTTAATGGATAACAGATTCAAGTACAACGTATAAAAAAAAACAAAAACAAAAAAAAACAAAAAAACATACCAGCAATTTCGCAATAAAAAAAAATTACTCACTCTTAATTTTACAGATTCATTTTCTGCAGAAAAAAATCTGCTGACAGCTTCCGATTTAAATGGAACGATGACAGTACGATGTACTTACCTAAAAAGAAAAAAAAGAACAATAATAAAAAAAATGAAAAAAAAAAATTAATTTGCATTTCTTTACATCTATTAACATTATTCGGACTATTGTCCTCATCCTTGTAGCCATATTTATTACAACGTTTCGGCCTTGTACGCTCCGGCCATCTTCAGGTGGTTGGAATGTCGAACTGAACCCTTTATTTTGCTCACTGAGGTAGACTGTTCTAGTTCCACATGCCATGTTTGATGGATGTCAGTTATCAGTTATCTCCTGTTAATTTCCCTCTGAAAGTTCTCCACTGCCTTAACCGGGTATTGAACTCACACTCTTTGGGTCCTGTCACTGGATCTCAAGGACATATGGCACAGTGGATAAAGGTGTTAGTTACATCCAGTGACAGGACCCAAAGAGTGTGAGTTCAATACCTGGTTAAGGCAGTGAAGAAATTTCAGAGAGGAATTAACAGGAGATAACTGACAACCATTAGACATGGCACGTGGAACTAGAACAGTCTACCCCAGTGAGCAAAATACAGGGTTCAGTTCGACATTCCAACCACCTGAAGATGGCCGGAGCGTACAACGTCCGAAACGTTGTAATTATATGGCGACAAAGATGAGGGCAATAGTTCGAATAATGTAAATAGTGTACATAATACATCATATCAGAAATATAGACAGATACTTAATTACATCTGTTGGACATCCGAGGAAGAATAGAGGAAAAAGTAGTACCGATAATCTTTAGATCACTGGAAACACTTTTAAAGAAACTGGAGCTTTAGAAAAAAATGTATATAATTCAGATATTAGTGCCATTGAAACATAAATGCTAAATACTGTTTTAGAGTTTAGTGATTTGTTTCTCTTCAATGATTTCTAAAAACAACTGGCTATAAACTATTTTTAATGCTTTAAAGACATCAGTTGTTACAGTATTTAAACCAAACGTAGAAAGACGACTGGATGGAACATATACAAATCTACTTAGCAAAAACCATAACATCAATTGGAGATCCCATGCAACGCTTAACACAGTTTAAGAACTGAGGCCAATGTCTCTTAAGCTCAAACAAAAATGATTAGTTTGCCGGCCACTGTCACCGAGCGGAAAGAGAAATCGTTTCACGCTTACTCCTATGACATCCTTCTGAAAGTGTTCTCTCACGAAAATTGATTTTCCCCAGACACCATAGTTCGGGTTTCAGAGTTGGACATTGGGGATCTGGGGACAGCAATATAGGATCGACTAGTGTGGAAAGGGATTGTCAATGGAATTTCGACCAACCATAGGGAGGTCGAAGGATAATGATAATCATGATTTAGAACAGAGCTCTTTATACTGTTTTCATTCATGGCCCTATTTTTCATGACGAGCTTTTTATTGACCCCAGGTATTAAGCAACTGAAAATAGATCCGTTGTCACTGCACTCGTTGCAACGGCGTCGCACACGCTTTTTATTATTGCAGCGCTTGTGCAGCGCATCGCGTTAAATATTGGGCCTTTATGAAATAACATATAAACTGAAATTCAAGGGTCTGAATTTAATTTTCGTGACACCAGTATTTCGCTTCGCGACCCAAAGTGGGCCGTGACCCATAGTTTAGAAAGTGCTGGTTTAGAGGAAACAGAGAGGCACGAAAAAAATACATGAATATATGTTGATATTGAAACATGATAGAGCATCTCTGAAACTATAGCAGCGTAGCCCTTAAAAGAATATTGTATTACGAACTCTATGGCTGGCTGACATCTTTTTTGAGAAAGAAGGCCGATATGACTTTGTGGACGACAAATACAACACATACACACCTACTACGTTGACAATGTTGATGAAACCTTGATATCCAGCCTTGTCAAGGACGAACCAGACTAAAACGGTCGACTCTCTGTACCAATCTAGTAAGTACCTGACTTCTGCTATCCTTTACTTTTACAAGATCTAGATCAAGCCAAAAATGGAGTACTGTTGTCATATTTGGGTTGAAGATGTCCAGGCCTCACTCTCCAGCTTTGAGTCCCAAAGCGTCTCCGAGCCGTTGTGTGTGACGAATTATTCTCCAACCTTTTTCCCACAGGCATAGCGCTTGTGGCAAGCCTCTCGTAGTTCTGTCGCTAATTCCTCGGAAATTGCTTGGACGAAATACATTCTCTGTTACCGCCAATTCAAACCTTCACGGCAAGGACACGCCACGACACTTACATAGTACCAAACCAACTGCATTTCCACCGTATTCTATAAGTAAGAAGAAAATTCCATTCGAACAGTTTCTTCTCCTGAATCATTAGTCTCTGGAACTAGCTTCCAAGCAGATGTTTCCACGATCGCTACAATCTTGGCATGTTCAAAGCTAGGATTAACCATTATTTTCCGCTCCTATCCACACAAATTGCCTCTTAACGTAACCCTCTACGTCGAGTGGCTTCCGGGCCTTGTAAAAGGCGAACCTTACAGTAAATAAATAAAAAAATATGGCGAAGCACATGGCGAAAAAATAGTTATCATGTAAGATACTGATGAGGAACGTTAGAAAAAAAAACCTAAAAAAAAGGGCGTATTTTACACGAATAATTATGGTAACAATAGTAAATTTTTTCAAAAGGATAATATGAAGAAATGGTGCTTAAAAAGATGGCGGTGATTTGAGAAGACTTTATACTATACGAATTACTCGTAATATAAAAAATACATAGTGAGGCAGAGAGGACAGAGGTTTTTAAAATGGCTATTACTCAGCCGCAGTGGAAGGGACATATGTCCAATAGGCACAATTCGGTCTGTGATGTCTTAGCATTTTCTTTCCCTTTTTCTTTTGACGCCATGGTGTTGTGGACGATAGAGCACCGCGCGTTCGTCTACAACAGTTTCGTGAAGAATAACGTGTTTCTCACAGGAGGCCCTAATTCAACATTTATCGAAATCAGTAACGAAATCTTACGGTGGGTTCATGCACCTCGTACACGAGATACGAACCCTAGAGAATGAGGGACGCGTCAGACATGCTTTGCTGCGCAGTCCGAATCGCTCTGTTCGGAGGCATGCTACTGAACTTGGCATCGATAATCGTTCGCTTAGGCGTATTTCACATGAAGGACTGAATGTTCACCCCTAAAAATTGGTCATTGGGCACACAGTTGAAACCAGGTGGGGGACTATGCACAACGGATTAATTTCGCACGTCAGATGGAAGCAATTTTTGAAGCAATTGACAACCTCATTTTGTTAATGAGTGATGAAGCTCATTTACATCTCAGTGGCATCGGGAATCAACAGAAATGTCGCCACTGGACTATTGAAAATCCGAGAGAACAGCACAGCCCCAAAGTGATGGTTTGGTGCATTGTTGGAAAAGCTGGCGTCATTGGTCCTTACTTTTTGAAGACCATAATGGAAATGCTATTACTGTGAACTCCGAACGTTACATCGAGATAAACAACATCTTTGTGCCTGAATTACGACGAAAACGTATTCCTATCCGACGTGTATGGTTTCAGCAGGATGAGCGGACGGCCCACGCAGCCAGACCATCCATGAACGTTCTTCACTCTCTCTCTGGTGACCGCCTCATTTCCAGGTTTGCTGATACTATTTGACCCCCCGGCCCCGATCCCCTGATTTGTCCATGTGAGATTATGTCTTGTGGGGAAACCTCAACGCACGTGTGTATGAGCATAAGCCTCATATATTGGACGATTTGAAGGAAGCTATTCGCGTGGAAGCCGCCCAAATCGACTGAGCAATTCCGGAAAGAGTGGAGGCCAACTTCCAGGAACGCCTTCAGAAATGCATAATTGAAAACGGCCACCACAGCAGGGATGTTGTTTTCCACACTTGATTTTGTCAAATGCTAATTCACAGCTCGTAACAACTATTAGGATGATGTGATTAAATATACATTAATGTTTTAAAGAATCATTCAGTGTTATTATTGTTTAGGTAAAAAACATTATAACATATCTACGTTGTGGAAAAAGGAATTTTCGACAATATACGTATTTTTAATTATTTATTGTTATTTTTTAAATTTTATCAAAAACGACATTCTTGTACATGTAGTTATGGATAATATTATACATTAATTACTAATTTTTTTAATTAAAAACTATTTGTGTTCAGTTGTTGATATTAAGGGCTATCTGCTGATGTGTTAAAATTTTGGAATAATGCAATAATAAAAATTTCAATTTCATCTCTCTGATACAAGTCGCGATCTGTAAATAAGAACACATTGATGTTAATAACATTCTTGAAGCTAAAATTAATAATGTGAATTTTTCAAAAACGTCCGTCCTCTCTGCCTCACTGTGTATTAATAAAAAAAGCAACTATATTAGCCACCAAGCAAACACTTTCGAAATTAAAGATGCTGTCTATTACTGTGTCGTCATTTACTTCAGCTGCCATTAACCCAGTAAATTTCGTAATGGCTTTTAGAACGCATTAATAACACTCAAGGTTTGGGTGCAGTAATTAAAATAATAACAAAGAAAAAATAAAACTTTTAAAGCTTGTAACAATAGCCGTATTATTTTCAATGAGACACCAGCCCGCAGACTGATTCCCCGTACAGACTCTTCCTCTTTAAGGAAACTCATTCCTATCTGTCTTGCCGACCACCTGGTAGGCAAGTTTTCAAAGCTGAAACCATGACCCAACGACACATGTAGATTTGATGAATACATACATACATACGTATGTACGTATCTGTGAGTATTTGTAGCAGTAAGACAGGTGATAAACACACAGAAAGCAATTAGAAAATATATAGGCAATTCGAATGTCAACGGGAAACAATAACTACATTTGTATTTAGACGTCGGTTGTATGTAAATCGTGTACACATTGCGCTTACGGCCATATCACGTGGAAACACCAGTTCCCCTACGATCACAGAAGTAAAGCAACGTCGATCCTAACCAGTACCTTGATTGACGACCGCTTGGGAATACAAGGTGTTGTAAGTTTGGATGTGCGGATGGTGTAATGGTAAATGACTTGGAATTGTTAATCAGAGAACCGAGTTCCAATTTCAGTTGGGTTCGTTAAATTCAGTTACGTACAAATATCATTGGAAAAGATATGACTCAATCTCTTCTTTCTCCCAGTTAATTAGTAAGATTTGTATTACTAAACAATTATCATTTAAAAGAAATTCTTACAATCTAAAAATATTATCTGACTTTAAATAACCTGCAATAGGTTAATAAGTCCTAGAAAACGAATCAAACAATCAAACCTAACTAATAATTATACTTTTTTTAAGCATTTCACCCCAAGCAAGGCGGGAGTGCCACTAACACGCAAGGGATTACAGAGAGTAAGGGCAAGAGTAAAGTGTTGTGATAGAGGAAAGGATGAAGAAGGACGGGAATTAGATCAAGACATCTGAAGATGTCGA
>CAHIKZ030001938.1:0-5000 GCA_903632075.3 Acanthosepion pharaonis
TGTGTCAATTATTCATGAGAAGTGAGAAAAAGGAGTGACATATGCTGAATAATACCTGCTGACGGTCACGAATGTCATTTTTATTTTAGTCCATTGGAGACCATGTAGTATCGAAAGATCTTAAGTGGATGATATTAAAAGTTTTACCTTTGTAGTTTTGTTTAATGTAGGTTGGTATCACAAATATTAAATAAAGGAGACTTTGACATTTTTTTTCTTTTATAGATGATATCTGAAATAGATGGTTGTGGGAGAGTACTTCTAGTACCTCTCTCTCTCTCTTTTTTTTTTTTTGACACTTCCTTTCAGGAAATAGGTGATCATGTCTCTATCCTAGACTTTTTTGGGAAAGTTAGTTGTTTCCCATTGTTTTGAATTCAGAGTTGTCTTTCTAGACTGACTAATCCCAGAGAACCTAATTTTATCCTATTTAACCCATAGCTTGAGAAGAATCCTCTTTTTTAAATAACATTGTGACACAATATGCTCACCATGAAACTAGCTTAGTACACACAGAAAGTCAAGAGAACCATAGATGACTTTATCTGTGTCTGAAGTATGTGTTTTTATGACTAGCAATAAAACCTATGAAGTAAGATCTCGAAAGCAGCCACCCACTTGACCAAAAGAGAAGAAAATAATAAATGAATAAAGACTTTTGGTGTCAGCTGCTACTTGATCAAAAGTAACAAATTTAGTATAGGAGAAAGAGAAACTGAATATAGAATAGGCTGTACTAGTTTCATCCAACATACAAATTACTGCAAAACCAAAACATTAACCTAAAAACTTGTTCTTAAGAAGGCCAGTTTTTAAGAACTTGTCACGTTCTTAAATAGCCTCATCAGATCAAGACTTTGATATGAATATTATGCATTAGCCCATTCAGAAATATCTGTCAGTTAAATGCAACTGGTTTTTTAGATCAATGGCTGAAGACTGTAAATCTCTTTGAGGACCTCCTTCTTTGAATCTTGGGGATTGGTGCTACAGATTCATAGAGAACAGTATGAAATAACAGAAACTGTATCAATTAAGGATTTTCAAGAGTTAGCAACAACAACTAAAAAGGATAGCAACTAAAATGTAACTCTAAAAGAGACTAACATAATCAAGTTGTTGGCATTCTCCACAACATCAAACAAAAGATTAGAAAGCCAGCCTCCATCAAGAGCAATAATAGTTACTGGATTTGAGAATCCTATTTTCCTGAAAGATATTTTAAGAGGAAGATTTTATAGATTTCAATTGAAAGTAGCACTGGCTGCTTGGTCAATGTTTGCTGAATGTTTCCTTATAAGGAAACCACTAATATTATCATGTTTGCATATGGGTGGTGTCAATAATTGTCCAGTCCCCTTAGCATTCTCTATTTAAGATGCCTTAGGTGTAATGGGGAAGGTGCAGCCTGGGATGATGGCTCCCTGGAACTAGATTTTCATTAATTTTTGCCTTAGAGGCCTAAAATCTAGATGTAATATTTAAACTTGGCTTAGTTTGGCATAAGGCCACTAGTATTGAGCACCTTCAGTAGAAATGATCAAGTAGACTAGCTTGATGTTCAAAGATATTTTGCATTTTTTTTTTTCTTTCTGTTTTTAGAAGTTAAAAATGAATGCGTTTTTTATAGTATGTAAATAATCATGGTTTATCTCAGTTGAACTCGGGGATCCCAAACCGTCATGGTGCAGTTCAGTGTAAACTCAATCTTTTTTTTCCATTACTGTATAGCATGGACTTTGCCAGGGTTACAAATGGTCTTGAACTCAGTTGCTCTTCTCTTAGACTGGTTGCCAATCATGGCTAGCTGAACACTTTTGACCTCAATGAGGATCAATGTAGATTTGAACTAAACATTTATTCAATCCTACTTTCTTTGAAAATCATTGCCATGAACTCTTGAATGATATTTAATTTAACTTAATGGGGAGATTTTACAAAATATTTCAAATACTTATATTTAAAAAAAATTTTATTTTTTTTTATTTTAACAATAAACATAAATTTAACACTTAATTATTTTTGAGAATACTTAAAGTTAATAAATGTTATTAAGTTAATATCTATGGCTCCCTAGTGGCCACTTTTTGTACTACAAATGTTAGCATAACATGATTTTTGAAAGTCATAGAAAAATGGTCATAATTTTGATTTTTGATTGAGAAACTTTCAGCTGGAGGCCAGACTGAAATGGTTAACCTTGTAGATACAAAGTAAGGATCCTGTTTTTTTTTTTTTCATTATACTCATATTTGTAAGTTGAACCCACTCACTAAGAACTTAGTATGGGAATTTAAAAAATCTAATGTAAAAAACCTGAGAGGGTTACCATTAATAAACATAGAAAATTTGGTTGCCACTGGCTGTCCTTGAGTTGTATAATAGAAGGTAGACAAATGGGATAAAAAAAAGATATTTGTGTAAATATAAGATAAACGTTTTGTTAAGTGATGTCTGCTCAGATGTTGACTCACCTTTTATTACTTTAAACCCTGCTAGAATTGTAGATAATGTCATTAAGATCTGAAGGTTTAAAATGTGGTTTCTTATGTTTATCAAAGTGACACAATATATCTTGATAAACACTGACAATTGAACATATTTATTATTAATCTCACCTTTTTGTCTGTCTTTATAGATTGAAATGCTAATTTAAATCTGAACTTTCATTTAATTTATTTAATTGCTGAAAGTTATTTGAAGCTTGTATTTTTGAAAAAAAATAACATATGCTGATGGGTTATTTACTGACACTCTAGTTTTGTGTGGTAACCAGCAGAAGGTAATGGGAAACCACACCCTATCTTCCCAAGAAGTCATGTTAAATTGTAGATAAAGAAAAAAGAATCTTTGGAAAGCCTATATCCTAAAAAGAGCATTATTAGGAAAAAAAAATTTATTACTGTTGGATGTTATAGTTTCAATGTTTTGACTATTTTACCAGCTGACTTTCATCATGTTAACAACTGTAAAAATAGAAATGTAACTAACAACCAAAATGAGGACACTAGTCAAGTATCTTAGTTTGTAATGGTAAGTCCTCATTTTAAAAAATTCAACCAGAAAAAAGGTCTAATTTTAGTTTTTTTATCTTCGATTTCAAATATAAAGATTAAATGTTTTTCAAAAGGATTTAGTGTTTTTATTTGATTTATATATATATATATATATATATATATATATATATATATATAATTCAACTCTCCCATCGAATTCAACATATGAGGGTCAAGCAGATCAGTTCCCAGGAAACCGACAGCCCAACAACAGTACATGAGATTTGATTATAGTGGTGAAGGTTTCATGCAGGACCATCCACTTATATATTTATATATATATATATATATATATATATATATATATATATATTTATAAATTTAGCAGAAGAATGATGTAATATTTATCAATATAACATCAATCGGCTAAATTACAAATTTTATATTTGTATTAATCATATATGGTGTCTCAAAATAATGTATACATTCTTTGAATCTTTTTATAACTTATTCAATTCATGTATTTTGACTTGTAAATAAGATTAATACAAGAGAAAGTATACATTTAAAGAATTTGAGAGTAAAATATACAAAAACTTCAAAATTAACTTTAATAAGATAAAACCTACATAGGTCAATGTCATATAATGATGAGTTCACATCAATTGCTCAAACTATTTTTGCCATTCTGTTCAATACACTTTTTATATCTTGAAGAAATAGACCTACAAACGTCCAGCATCATTTCCTCTGGTATTTGAGCACATTCTTCTTCACTTGCTACTCTCATTTCAGCAATTGTTTCAAGTTTTCTGTTATAAATTCTTTTAGAACCCCCCTCCCAAAAAAAAAAAAAGAAGAAACCAGGGTGTCAAATCTGGTGATCTAGGTGGGTATTAAATTGTCCCTCTTCTTCCAATCCATTTATTTTGCATATTTTCATCCATATAAGTTCCCAATCTATGGTAATGTATTATTAACTATTAATATTTAAAAGAGTGTATACATTATTTTGGGACACCCTGTATATGTGTGTGTTTATTTATTTATATATATATATATATATATATATATATATATATATATATATATATATATATATAGTTGTATATTTTAAATAGCAATCCTTTTTTTTTTAAAATAAGCAGATTCTGAAATTAGATTGAATCTCACGGACTGTCTAGGATTACTCAGACCTTCCAAAGTTTACACAAGAAATATTGTACTTTTTATTTAATTTTTCTTGTGTTCTAACAAACTTTCTTTTCTGGACAAAGGGTATGTAAGAACTGTCCAAATGTTTTATATTTCAGAGAAGCTTTCGGCTATACCTTTAACCATTATCAAGGATGATTTAGTTTTTCAGCTTAATTGAGTGTATTGCGTTCTGTGTATGTCTTAGTGTGTGGTAGGGATGTTTTTTTAACATTTGGACAGTTCTTACATACCCTTTGTCCAGAAAAGAAAGTTTTTGTTAGAACACAAATTAAATAAAAAGCTTAACTCTTTAGTACCTTGTCTGTCATTTTAATGAAACATACATATACATATACATATATATATATATATATATATATATATATATATATATATATATATATATATATATATATACCCACGTTTTTTTGGGGGGGGGTGATAATGGAGAGGCAGTGTGCAAAATAATGACACACCTGGTACCATGCAAACTTGGTCCCGTTCCGTGTACTGACATCACTATTGGATATGGTTCATATATATAATACACATATATATATATATATATATATATATTGGATAGGGTTCGTATATATATAATAATATACATATATATTCATGAATGCTTTGTTCATTTTAGAAATTCATTTTAAACTTTAAAATTATAATTAAAAAAAAAAAGAGTGAGGAGAACAATTCTTGTAATAATCAAGATTTTTTTTTTTTTTTTTTATTCACACTACATTTTTCATTTATATTATTTATGATAGCAATTAAAAGCTTATACAATTAAATAATTAGATAGTT
>CAHIKZ030001938.1:10000-145000 GCA_903632075.3 Acanthosepion pharaonis
CTTGCTCAGCATCATCATCTCTGTTTTCCTGATGTCTCTCCAATATTATTGTCAGTATAAATTAATATTGATGAAAGCATGCTGTAGATTAACACATTAAATGAAAATGGTATTAGGAAATAATAATTTGATATTATTTATAGGGATCAAAAACGATCTGCCATTAACTGTAGGGTTTACGAAATATTCTGCCATTAACTGTAGGGTTCACGAAACGATCCGCCATTAACTGTAGGGTTCACGAAACGATCCGCCATTCCCTGTATCATTCCAGAAATGATCCGCCATTTCCTGTATCGTTCCAGAAACGATCTACTATTAATCATGTGTAGATAATTGTCCACACAAAACAATTACATTTGCAAAAGAATATTCAAACATTAAGAAAAAAGCACTGTTAAATACAATAGACACACAATGTCTTTTGTCTTGATATTTTTATATATATATATATATATATATATATATATATATATATATATATATTAAGGCAAACAATGTTTAACGTTCTTTTTTTTATAGATCTGAAATATTTAAGTAAATCTCTGTTTATAATAAACAAAACCTAACATTATATTTTTGAAGAAAGATTCATTCATAAATATGTTCCTTTGAATATTTCCAATGACATTTCTGGACGGAAAATCATTTAAATGTCAAATTTAATATTTCTGAAATTAAAACAGATATTTACTTAAATACTTGCCATATCTATAAAAAAAGAACGTTTTTATAAAATGTTTTTTAATAAAAATTGTCGGACTTTGTCCATTTATATATATATATATATATATATATATATATAATCTGTCATTCATATATATATTGTCACATAACAAAACTCCTATCTATCTATCTTGTTCTCCTTGGTAAAGTCTAAAGAAAAATCAGCAATATTTTTGGCTCTGATATTAATTTTGGTATGTCTGTTTTAAACATACCTGATTGTAACAAATTGTGTTAATGACATGTACCGGTTCATTTTGGATGTAAAGAGTCCAAAAACTACTATTCACTGTAAGGCTCTGATGAAGGTTGCAGAAGTAACCAAAATTTTGTGAGTTTTCCAAAAACTTTATTGCACTCCCGAATGTCAATTAAGTAAAAAACATAAAAAAAAATATACTAAAATATTTTGAATTGTTGTGCAGGATATATATCCAAATGAGAAAAAGAACAGATGGAGTAAAATAGTAGGTATGAATAAAAATGATTAGGCAAATTTCCTATAAATCATTTTTATCAAGATATCTACCATTTTTGAAGTACAATCTTACAACTGAAACATGAAAGTTTTTTAAAAAATGTAAAATTTTTATTGTAATTTATTATAATAAAAGATTATAATATTTTTTGTTTAAATTTTATAAGAAATTTTTTAAAAAGTAAATGCTACAATTTTTCTCCATCAGTTCTTTCTCTCATTTGGAGATATATATTCTTTTATGTGCCATGTCCCATCAGGACGTAGACGATCATGGCTCTCCACTTCCTCCTATCCCTTGTAGTTCACAATAAGTTTTGTCTTTTTGCTACTTCTCCCAAACCCTGTTCTGTCATCCACTTGCTTAAGACCTTCTAGGTATGTCACATATTGCTTTCCCTCGTCTCTCTTTCCCTCTGTCTGCCCTGTGAGTGTCAGATTCTCCAAGCCTTCCTTTCTCATTACATGTCCCAGAAACCTCAGCTGCCTCTTCCTGATGTTAAGTATAAATTCCCTCTTTGCTTGCATTCACTCCAAAACCTCTTTGTTGCTCACATGTTCGGTCCATGGTATTCTTAGCATCCTTCTATAGAACCATACCTCCGTTGCCTCAAGTGTCATCTCCATCTTTGAGGAGATCATCCATCATTGGCTGCTGCAAAGGAGGACAGATATCACATAGCAGTTCAGCACTCTTTTCTTTGTTACCAACGAAATTCTCCTGTCTTGTAATACTCTGCTTAGCTTTTGGAAGGCATCTTTGATCATCCCAATACATTTTCAGATCTCAGCATCGCACTTACTGTTTTCTTGTCATTTATGCTTAGTCCCTGGCAGCAATAATTTTCTCATACATGTTTGGTTAAATGATATTGACAAGTTCTGTCTGTCAATTATTATTTTTTTTTTTTCAATTTTTGAATGATGTGTTTTGTGTTGTTGGTAAATTTTTCCAAAGTTCATATTTTTTTTCTTTTGTATATTATTTTCTTTCATAGTTCTTTTCTGAAATGTATTTACTGACATTTTTTTTTTATTTTCATTTTAGGTAAGTTTTAATATTTCTGCTCATTTATGGTGGTTAAAATGGAGCTTATTACAAATGGATGCAAATTTAAAGGTAAGAATCTTACTGTTTTGATGATCACAAGTTTGTGTGTGTGTGTATATATATATATATATATATCTCCATATGTTTCATTAAATAATATAGACAAGTGTTGTCTATTTTATGTAAATTCTTTTCATATAGTCTGATAAGCTTAATAACATTATCATTAAACAAGGAAATAAAATCACAATATTGATACATATTTTTAATCTTATCTAAGCTTTCGGCTTACATAAGCCATTATCAAAGATGACAATTACATTACAATATGTTATGCAATACACAGACAAGAAATGATGAAAGAGAACATTTACATAAATATTTGTATCTATAAAAATAATGTATAAACAATAAATACATATATATATGTGTGTGTGTGTGTGTGTTTTAATACATTGTTTATACGTTATTTTTATAGATACAAATATTTAAGTAAATGCCCGGTTTATAATAAATAATTTACGTTAAGATACACTGCAAATAGATATGAGCAATTGAGAAAAATCATAGGAAATTTGTAGTTTAAAAGCAGCAATTTGACTTTGCGAACCAGAAACTTCCTCTGTAGCTAAATGGTGTAGACGTCAGACTATATGATGGTTCCGTGTAGAATACAGTTTTGATTCTGTTGAAGGACACATATTTTCTATGAAATTCTTCAGACATTCAGGCCAGTAAATGTTACTAATACAGTTTATTATAAACAGAACATTTACTTAAATATTTGTATCTATAAAAATAACATATAAACAATAAATTGTTATGTTGGTGTGACTGCAAATGTGGACAAAGGAAGGGGACTGGGTATTTTTAGAATTTAGATTTTTTTTTTTTTTTTTTTTAGAATTTTTTTTTGTTAAATGAATTCAGCCGAATAATAAAAAAAAAAAAATAAATAAATAAAAATAAATTTAGAATCCCCAGCACTCCTCGTTAATGCACATTTGTAGCCATACCAACAAAACAAATTTTGTCTGATGATGTTCTGAAGGACAGAACGCATCAAAAGTCAACTTTTTTCCACTAAAAATTCATGAAACATTTAAATATATATATATATATATTATATATATATTATATATATATTTTTAAAAAAAAAAAATTTCTCATCCTTAGACGGAAGGTTATTCAATGAATATGAACAGATTTTATTAAAATTAGCAGACATAATGTCTATGATTTATTCAATCAGACATGCCTAAAAGAGAATGCCTAAATACAATATATAGTTTTATACCACTTGAAACCCCCTGAAGATGATCTTGGAAGAAGATCGAAAGTACTTTGAAAATGAAAATAAAGGAAATTTAAAACAAATATAAATATTTACATTCATCCTTTAACATCAATACATGGAAGATTTTTCATAAGTATGAATGGATTTTATTTTTTAGCAGATATTCAATCAGAAACACACACACACACATATATATATGTATGTCTGATTGAATAAATTACAGACATTATATTGCTAATTTTTAACATCCGTTCATATTCACTGATTAACCTTTTTTCTATTGATGTTAAAGGATGATCATGAAATGTGCTTTATCTGTTTAATTTTTATTTATTTCCCAAATACTTTCCAAGATAATCATGGAAGAAGATCCATAAAAACTTGGGAAAATGAAAATATGGGTATGAATTAGGATTTTATTAAAAATTAGCAGACATAATGTCTGTAATTTATTCAACACACACACACACACACATATATATATATATATATATATATATGAATATGAGCCATAAAAACCTACCTCAGTTTCACCTAAACGGATTGTCAGGGGTTTTTTCTTTGGGCTTCAGACCTGCATCTGTGTGAATTTTTTTGTCGGCAGAAGTTCATGTTTGTAGCTCTTTTTTTTTTAAAACTTTTTTTTTCCCTCGAGATTGATTTGATTAGCAAATCAAAATTCGAGGGTTTTTAAAACTAGTCTAGTTATCTATATATATATATATATATATATATATATATATATATATATATAAAAATATAATTATACAAAAATTAATTATTTTTAATATTATTAATGGCAAAATCATTTGACTAACAAAATGATAATCCTGGTTCAAGTACTTTTGACAGTTTCAAATTGTCATCATCAGGGTGTAATATTTACATTTACAGGTAAACACAAAGATGAAATAAAATGTCGTGGAGACCAAAATTAATTCTTTGTATAATTACTTCTTCATGAGATATATATATATATATATATATATATATTTATATATATATATATATTGCCTTAAATATATAAAAAAGGAATTCTTTAAAAGATGATTTTTTTGACCAACAGTTCTTTTATTAACTATAACATTACTTTTGTAAATAAACAAAATGAAATAAATAGTGAAACCCTATGTAGGGTGAACCAATCAACACCTTGAGAGACAGATTGGACAACACATGCCTTCCAATATTAGACAAGGTGTTGCAAACAGCTGCACACACTTGACTAAAATGACTTGTGAATCAGCTATTGGGCTGCATTTGATAGATAACCCAGGATGTTCTGTTAAATACATTCTTAAAGAGTATTATAATATTTATTATAGAAACAATTTAGCCAAGTTGGAAAAAATGGAAAAAAAATAAAGTTACATCAACCATCACTGTGCAGACAGAAAGAGAATTTTGTTCATTTTCTGTTAGAAGAGCCATGAGTAAAAAAATTTTTTCTATATTATACTCACTAGGAACCTATATACTTTAGTTTATTGCCATATTTCTTTTTTTTTCCCATTGTTTTAGTAATAAATTTCAATTTTAGTTGCGGTTTCACATTTAGCTCTTGGGTATATACTTGGGTTGCACTGTGTGAATTTGTTTCATTTTGTTTATTTAAGAAGGTACTAATGTATTCTTCTGTAGAAGCATTGGTCGAAAAAGTATCCTTTAAAGAATGCATTTTTGTATATTTATGGCAATATACAAATTCTGTGGTGTGAAAATTTTGTTTATATATATAAAATTTAAGATTTAAAAGTGAAGTAGCTATTTTCATATAGTGCTCAATATTGAAAATAGAGCATTGATAATATTATTTTTTATACATACAGAAGAATTACTTACCTGTAATTGTCCCTGACTCCGCAGTTTTGTGGTAATATTGTAATGAATATCAATTGTGTTTTCAGTTTTCATATGTCTTTTTTCTTTTTAACTCTGTAATGGATGAGTGCATGCCCATGTTTTTTTATACGAGTTCATTCATAAACGTAATTGTTTTTCAATTGTATATTTTTTAATTTTTACTTTTCATTATTTTTGCTTGTATGTATATCTTTGATTGCATTCTTTTCATATATATATATATATATATATATAAAAAAAAAAAAAGAACAGTAAGATATATAATCCGGTGTTTTTATAGATATTTTTTTTTTTTACAAAATAGTTCAATGTAAATTTACAGAGCATTAATATTATAAATTGATTTATTTAAAATATGTTTTTTAAATTTTTTATATAAGTTCTTTTTTAAAAAATGGAAAAAAAAGTTACGAATTTAATTTATAATTAAATTAAAGACATTAGTTCCATTTTCATCCCAAAATTCCTAATTTTGGAGCCCTTTTTTAAAATTCTAAAATTTACTTAAATTTTAAAAAACTTAAATTTAAAATGAAATGGAACTATACATTAAGAATTTAATATTTCAAATTTAAATTTAAATTTTTTTTACATTTTTAAAAACATTTTGGTTAGAAAATAGAAAAAAAAAAATTTTTAAATAAATCAATTTTATTGTAATAAATATAAAAATTATAGTTTGTTTATTATGTTATATTATTATTTAATTTATATCATTTTCTTGTTATTTTTATTATAATTAGTATTTAAGTTATTTTAAATATTTATTAAAATATCTTCAATTTGACCATTTATTCAATTCTTTTGTATAATAATTTAATTTGATTATTGAAATTTATTATATAGAATTTTTCTTCTAAACAGTCTGCATTTTGTATTATTAAATTTTTTAGATTTATAAAATAGCAAAAGTAATTATCAAATTAAAACAAAAATTCATCAATAATAAATATCTAATTAATAATATTTTTATATTTCAAAACATTTTAAAAATCAACAATTAAAATTGAAAAAAAAATTATATAGGATCAATTGAAACAACTTTTAAAGGAAGATTTAATAATCATAAAATGTCATTTAAAATAGATATGCAAATAACACAAAATCAAAATATATATGGAGTCAGAAAGAAAAATATATCAGCTAAAATGGGAAATCATAAAAAATAGGTAAATGCAGACATTTTAATAAATATTTACTTTGCATCTAAAAATTAATATAATAAATACAAAAAACAGTTTATAAATTAAATAAATAAAAAAAAATAAAAAAACAACAGAATACATAAATACACACATATATATATATATATATATATATATATATGAAACATTTATCTTTCTGAATTTAAAATTTGTCTGTTTAATATAAATAAAATTCAGGATGATTTTTATATGCATGAAACAGACTGAATTCTAAAAAAAAAAATGTATGTTCACTTTTATATTTCTTTTTCCTCTCTCTGATATTGAGAACTTTATCCCATAAATATAGCACACTTTTTTTAAAACTATATTTCTTTATATATATATATATATACAAACAATCAAAATATTTATACAAATAAAAATAATAATGAAAATTAAAAATTACAAAATATAAAAAGAGAAACAATGACAAAAAAAAAAAAAGGTGAAAATATGAAAACTGATAAAAAATGGATATGCATTAAAATTAGAAATATTCAGTATATGGATCAAGCCCTTGAAAATTGGACACAGTACCACAGAACTGTGGAGGTGAGGACAATTACAGTTAAATAATTCTTCTGTCTATATAGAAAATATTACATAATTTTAGGATTTACATATGAATACAAGTGTATTAAAATGGAAAACACCAATAGTAGAATGGGATATAATAAAGAAAAAAAAAGACAACGAAAAGAAAGAAATTGCAATCTATGGATGGAGAAGATGAAAAATCATAGAATTCAAGAATGTTAATGGATTAATAAACAAAAATAAACTTTCAAACTCTAGGCATAATAATGCCCTACCGTTCTGAAAAGGAACTCTAGGCCACAGAAGAATGGGGAAAAACAAATTCCATTTTGAAAATTACACAGTAAACAGGCTGTTAATGGGCAAATAGCAAAAAATGTTATTCTGTTATAATAACTTTAGATAAGACGCCTACATTTAAATATATACATAAACTGAGTTATCTCTCATTATATATATATATATATATATATATATAATTTTCTAGGTCAGACATCTTGACTTCTGTTACTTTTTCTTGTTCTTTCTTTTTCAAAAACATTTTGTCAAGGTAAATTTAAACCATGTTTTTGTAAATTTAAACCATTTATATTTTCCATCTGATGAGACATACTGGTCAAAATAAATCATGATTTATAACCCTATTTTTGTAATGCGTTAAGCTTTGCCTTGATGTATATCATATTGATCTATATTCTATTGAGCTCTCTACAGATCTATCTTTTTAGTATTTTATATTAAAAAGACCCACTTTGATTATGCTTTCCATATACGGATTCCATATTATATATATTATTTCCTCTTCATTTACTACTACATGGAGTTTCATACATGAGGCACTCATTATGCTTGGATTGAAAACTGACCATTGTAAAATCTAAATATGAATATTTATAACTTACTGTTAAGATAGTGGAACAGTATATTTATATATGGAAACATAAAATAGATGAAATAAAAAAAATTTTGTAAGTATAAATTTTGGCTGACATCCATTAAGCCACTTATATATATATATATATATATATATATATATATATATAAAATAAAGCAGACCACTTTAAGGTTCCATGTAATAAATTACCCTCCTTGATTTAAACATTTGGATTACCTAATTTTTCATAAATCATATATTTATATATATATATATATATATATATATATATATATATATATATTTTTTTAAGGTATGCTATATTTATGGGATAAAGTGCTCAATATCAGAGATAGTGTATGTAAATATAAAAGTAAACATTGAAATCAACTATTTTTGACAAATTTTCATGCTAAATCTGTAAACCAGGCCACCTGATGATTGCATTTAGCATGAAGTGTTGACTTCAATTTCTCACATTCTTTTTTTATATATATATATATATATATATATATATATATATAGTCTTAAAAAAATTTATATTTATGGAATAAAATTGCTAAATATCAGAGATATTAACATCTTATAAATATAAAAGATTTACATAAAGTCAACTCTTAAAAAAACATATGCTATATGCAATAAATATAGAATAATACTTCTCATATATATAAAACAACTGTATCAATAAGTGTTATACTATATATATATATATATATATATATTTTATACAAAAAGAAAGAACAGTAAGATATATATAATCCAGTGTTCTTATTGATATTTTTTATTTTTACAAAACGGTGCTCAATGTAAATTTACAGAGCATAAATATTATAAATTAACTGATTTAAAATATGGTTTCTTTTTAGACATTTTACTGGAATAATGTTTCAAAAAGGTCTCTTAAAACTTCAAATTTAATTTCATAATTAAATTAAAAGCATATATTCTGTTTCATCTTCAAGTGATGAAGAAAATGAACAGACTAATTATTTAATTTAATTTATAATTAAATTAAATTTAAAGAAAGCCGAATGATAAAATTGAATTTATTTTCATATAAGCCCTGTAGTGATGAAACCATTTTTTTGTTTTAAAGTTAATTTATAATATATATTATCAACAAAAATTATTTGGAAAAATATAACAAACTGGAAAGGTTTTTCTCAAAAGTTTTTCTTTAAAAAAAAAAGATGTTTTCTTTCAAAAATTTTGAAACTACTTGTGTCTCTCATTTCAGGCACATGTGTAAATGTGGCTACGTCAACAAAACCCAGTCTGATGAAATCCTAAGGGATAAAAACGCATTGCAAAAAATGTTTCCAGTTTGTTATATTTTTCTAAATATATATAGTGTGTGTGATGCAATTTAGATATAAATAAGTAATATACATGTAGATAAATAAAAGGTTTTTATGACATGTATTGAATATTTATTTTCTCCATTAGAAAGAGATATATTTAGGTACTTCCCAAGATTCACTAAAAAATGTACATACTTAATAAAAAAAAAAAAAATTATCTTCAAATACCTTGTTATTAAGTGGAAAGACCAAAGGATTTTTTGATTGGTAAATTATATTTTTTTTAATACTTTTAGAACCTTTCAAATTCTGGTTATCACAGGGTTCACTTGCTCAAAGCCATTTTTAATCATTGATCTTAGAATGCGGTTATAAACAGCTGGCAGTATAGATATTTCTGAATGGGTTTGGTGCCATGCCTGCATCCATATGAAAGTCTCGATCCAACAAGGCTTTTTAACATCCTGACTCGAGTTTTAAGAAATATAAAAGTAAAAATAATAAATAAAGCTGGAAGCAAATTAAACTCTTAAAATAAAAAAATAGGTTTCTCAAGCTCAGTAGCTGCTGAGTCTGTCTATATTTCTGAGATGAGGTTGTTATAAATAAAATAAGACATATCTCGACTGATTTGCAGGCAAATAAACTAACATAGTCAAGAGCGAGAGCTGGATGTGAACGGGACAATGCCCTGTCACAAAATGACCGTTATCGTTGTTTACACATAGGCCCGGTGCATGAGTTCTGGTCGGAAAATAAAATAATATTTTAAAGTGTTCCTATTTCTCGACCAATAAAAATGCTTCCCTCCTAATTATACTCGCGTCGTTTTTCGAGCCTGTTAAGCCATAAAAACGCCATAAAAGGGGTCACACAGGGAAGTACAAGGGCAGTCAACAGGAGGCCAGGGAAGAGACCTGTCACGGTCAGTCTGAGCAGTCAGCAGGAGGAGCACCATGCCAACCAGTGAGAACTACTATAAGAGATCAACTCAGATCGGAAGCCGGCTTATGAACTATACCACAAGGTAGCTGTCCCAAACCCACACGTTCCTGTTGAAATAAATCACGTAAATCTATATCTGCTGTCGTCGATTTCTTTCTTGCAACCATACGCTTGTCTATAACAAGGTATAATGTACATTATTTACATTATTCGGACTCTTGTCCTCATCTTAGTCGCCATATTTATCACAACATTTCGGGCGTTGTACCTGAAGAACCTTATAAACATGGCAGTTCAAAGCGTTGTGATAAATATGGCTCAAAGATGAGGACAATATTCCGAATAATGTAAATAATGTCAATAGCTTCTGTTGCTCTTTCCAGAGGTCACCATAAATGTGATTTTTTTTTTTTTTTTGTATTTTGGTTTGGTTCATTTTGTTTTATAGTGTATCAACAACTCAATGGGTTATTTAATGCTGATTTGACTTCTAGGATAGGTTCATGTCAAGAGAATGTATTCTTTGTAAGTCTTATATAGAAATAAAGTGTCGCTGCCGACACATGAGTTTGAACATAAATAGCCAGTGAACAAACACAAGTGATCCTGTTATTGAATTAAGTAGACCATGTGACCATAGAGGAAACACACATATGTAGGAGGTTGCGTGACATCTAAACGATCGTTATTTTTACTCTATCCTCTATTACTATTTGGATCACTATTTCTCCTCTATTGCTATACAGACCACTATTCTCTACTCTGTTCACTATACTATTTCTCTGTTATATCACTATATGGATTACTATTTGAGCGAGTATTATTGAGTATTAGTGGGAGTGTTATTCAAAGGCCTCTGACACTAGTATTGTTCAATGGCGTACTATAGTTGTATCTGCAATAGTCTCCCTACTACAATGAGCATTATGAAAATGACAATGATTATTTGTTGACAGCACAAAAATTGCAATGAGTGTTCAATGACGTCACAAAAGTAAGAAATCAGTTTGTCGGAGATCAGTTTTCACTGACATATTTTTATAAAGTGGGTTTTTATTGAGATTGTCATGTATTGCTGGTAATTTTTTTTTTTTTTCAAAATGTATTGCTGGATTTTTTTTTTTTTTTTTAAATGTATTGCTGGTAATATTTTTTTTTGTAAATGTATTGCTGATAATACTTAGTTTCTACAAAATATATTGCTGATAATATTTTTTTTCAAAATATATTGCTGATAATACTTTGTTTCTTCAAAATATATTGCTGATAATTTTTTTGGTTTTTCAAAATATATTGCTGATAATACTTAGTTTTAATTTCATAAATGTATTGCTAATAATATTTTTTATTTCTTGTTTTATTTATTGCTGATATTTTAACCATAAAAATTTATTCTTATACTTTCATAGTGTTTTGACCTTAGTTTGAGGCTTAACTATTTGTCCATAGCTGGGACCCTAACAGCTGCTACCACCTGGGTCAAGACCTGCTGATCATAGGCCTTGCTGCCAGATGTAGTTTGTCATACCCAGGATGAGTTGTATTTTGTCTCTGCAGATATATTTAACCTTCAATCCAAATACTGTACATTGCAATCATTTTCTTTTTTAATCATTTCACACCAAGCAAGGCAAGCATGCTACAAGGATGCAAAGGGTTTACAGTGAGTGAGAGTAAATGAAGATTTTAGTAGAGAGGATTGAGGAAACATCAATAAAGGAACAGGGTTCAAGAAGACAGAAGATGGTGATTTATGTTGTATTTAAATTTTCAGAGATTATAGGTAGCAGGAAAGAAAAGAAGCTGGGAGTTCCTGAGACGAGAAGTGGGACCAAAGAAACTGTAAGACCGTGGGACCTAGTTGCCAATCTAGTAGCATGATTAAATTCATGTAGTGCAGGTACCAGGGCAAGAAAAAGTCGTCAAAACAGTTGCCATGAAAATATTTGTAGAAAAGACAGAGGGAAGCCATGTAATGTTGGTGGAAAAGTGACTGAAGTTGACATACGAGGTCAGAACTGATTACTATAAAGACTCTTTTTTATGTAAGTAGGTTTACAGTATTGAAGGAAAATGTCAAATAGACTAAGTATCAAATAAACAAAATGGAAAGAGACTGACTAAATGATGAAAGGCCAGAAATGTCTACAATAGAGTACCTTTTACTTGGCATGCAAGTATCCTGCCAGTAAATAATTATATTTAAATTTTAAACTAATATAAAAACCTCCAATGAAAAAACACTTTCCACATAATTGCTAATTTTTTGAACAAGGATCTTCATTCAAATAACAAGTAAAGAGTTAAAAATTTTTATTTATGAGAAATTACAAAGTGTCAAAAAGCAAAATGAAGAATAGACAAAATGTCAAACAGAGAATGTCAAAGGACAAAATGATGAATGGACAAAATGTCAAACATTGTCGAAGGATAAAATGATGAATGGACAAAGTTCTGAACAGAAAAAGAGTCAAACTGACTAAATGATAAAAGGCCAGAACTGTGTCAAAGGACAAAATGACAAATAGACAAAATGTCAAACAGACCGTGTCAAAGGACAAAATGATGAATGGACAAAATATTGAAAAGATAAAATGCCGAATGGACAAAGTTCCAGACGTAAAAGAGTTAACTCACTAAATGAAAAGGCCAGAACTGTGTTGAAGAACAAAATGATGAACAGACACAAGTGTCAAATGACGAATGGACAAAGTGTCAAGCAAATAAAATGTTGAATGGACAAAGTTCCGAATTGAAAAAGAGTCTAAATGACGAAAGGCCAGAAATGTGTCCACAGCAGAATAATTTTTACTTAACATGCAAGTATCCTGCTGGTAAATAATTATTTTTAAATTTTAAACTAATTTACCAACCTCTGATTGGGGGGGGGGAAGAAAAAAAAATCTTTCTATATAATTGCTAACTTTTCGACATTATGTCCACTCATCTTTTAGTCAGTTTGACTATTTTTTTTTTCTAATCAGCATTTTGTCCACTTGAAACTTTGGTCCTTTGATACTTAGTTTATTTGACACTGTCTATCATTTTGCTCATTCTTTATTTTCTCTTTTGACATGATGACCTTCTACTATGGAAGCCCCATAGTCCCTTATTTCAATCATTCTTTTCTCATAAAATAACACCACCAGTGACTCTAGAGAATACTATCACAATCAAAAGGAGAGAAAGGAAAATAATCCTAAACTTGATTTTTAAATTGGTTTCATGATTAACTATCTGAATACTACTATGAATATGATTTTGCTTATCTCCATGTTATCTCAAATAACCAATACATTTTAGATACAGAATAATTGACCTGCCTCAATTAATATCATTGTGGCAACAACTCTTTACCCTAGTTAAATTATGAACTCATAATCTTTTCCATGGTGGACAGTTTTGGTTAGCATATGAGTCAAAAAGTATAAATAAGTCCGGTTGGGAGGAGAATAAAAACGTGAACATAGGTCTGTTTGTTTTGTTTTACAGCATGATTAGACTAATTTCACATTTATGACGGAGTATTAAAAATTGTTCAGCATTCACTGCCATGTAGTAGGACAGATATCATGTAATAGTTCAGTACTTAAGTACGTAAGATTTTCTTCCTCTTAATACTCTGTTTAGCTTTTGGAAGGCATCTTTGGCTATCCCAATGAACCTTTGGATTTCAGTGTTGCAATTTCCAGCCTGTTAGAAAACTTCATAGATATTTAATTTTTTTTGCTTAGTTGATTTTGGTTTGGGTTTGTTTTGTTTTATGGTATATTTTGCTGGTAATATTTTTTTCCCAAAAACGTATTACTGGTAATATTTTTTCCCAAAACAGTATTGCAGCTATTAAAATTTATTTTTATACTTTCATAGTGTTTGACCCTTTTTGGTTGGTGGAGGTTAACTGTTTGCCCATAGTTAGGACCGCCCTGGTCAAGGTAGACCTGGGAACACCAGCAATTAAGAGGTGGTTCCATGCTCCTCAAAAACTCCCGATCAAAGGCTTTGCTGTTCAATGTAGTTTATCATCTTACCCAGTATGCTAGTCTGGTTGGCACAACAATCAAAATGGCAAATATCAGTCTCATTGGTACAAGAATCAAAAAGGCAGAAATGGGTCAAGATGGAGCAAGAATAAAAAAAACAGATATAGGTTCAGTTGGCACAAGAGTAAAAAAAACGTGTATATACAGTTCTGGTAGCATGAAAGAGCCAAATATGTAGATGTATGTACAGTCAGCTTTTTAAAACAAACATTGCCGAGGAATAAAGGTAGTTAAAATAATAGCAGTGTCAAGGGAAAAATCATCTTTTTGTTAGAATATTTTTTTTGTGGACATGAAGGTCCAAGATTGCCAATAATTTAAATACTGGTAAATTTTTAAACAAGGGTCTAAAATCTTCATAAATCTTAGGGTCTAAATAAAGCAGCATTCGTGAGGCAAACAGAAATGGCGCCATGAAATATGACCTACTTGTTGTGGCTGGACAATAACAATGTAATGTTTAGTCATTCACTTATCCGATAAATGCCTGTTATCGTCTACAACTAAGTGGTACTTTCCGTTGAGATTTCAGTAATCAGATAAGTGCCAATGATTGATGTTCTCTAGAAGGTGTCATCAATTCAAACCTGCCACTAAGAGACATAATCAATAAGCAAGTGTGGTTTCAGTGCAATGTGCTTTGCATTTATGAAACTATTAACAGAAAAGACAGATTTGGCTCGAGTTTATACAGCTCTGACATATGTGACTGGCAAATTTCTGGTGTTTTCTGTTTGAACATCCAATATAAGGAGTTACTATTATTGACATTGAGACTGTTGTCCCCATCTTTGTTAGGTAAAAGTAAGGCTTGAGGAAAATTTGAAAAGCTGTAATTAGGGGAGATACAATGAAATCAGGCATGGCAGATCATGTATAGAGTGAGAAGTATGGTCATCAACCCATTTGGAATGAAGTAAAAGTACTAGACAGAGGAGAACACTGGAGAATCAGTGCATCCTAGACTGTGAGGACCTCCTTAGTAGGCCTAGCATAGAAATAAATATAACATTGGAGGTAGTAATAAAAAATAAGAGACTTTATAATATTATTTACATGCAGACTATTGTCCTTATTTTTGTTGTTATTATTATAACATTTTGACAGCTATGCTCTCTGACCTTTATCAGGTGATTGTTGATCAAGGTAATTTCAGTGAATTTCCCAGTGAACTCTTTATTTAATCTATGGAGGTATATTTTTTTTTCATCTTATTGACCATGACTAAAGATATCCCATTTGTTTGTTTGTTTTTTTTATTTTTTTTTTTTTTTTTTTTTTTTTTTTTTTTTTTTTTTTTTTTTTTTTTTTTTTCGTTTTTTTTATTTTTTTTTATTTTTTTTGTTTTTATTATTTTTTTTTTTTTTTTTTTTTTTTTTTTTTTTTTTTTTTTTTTTTTTTTTTTTTTATTTTTTTATTTTTTTTACTGCTCAGTAATTGGTCACCCCTTTTTTCACTGTGTCCATGTGTGTATTGCCTGGCCCAGAAAGTAAAAAAAAAAAAATATAACATTGAAGAAATCACAAAATTAGCAATATTTATAAAACCTTTTACATGTAAATTAGCATTACATATAAATCATGATTGCATTAGCATTATTTATAAAGTTCCAACAGCAACAAAAAAACACCCACTAAATTGGTAGTATTAATAAAAACCACCGTTCTGATGACTACAATCTTACCCTGTTCATGTCTAGGGTTGACTATGATCTTTCCCTCTTATTCAATCACTTTGTCTCTTAAAGTAACCCTCTACCTTGACGGACCCCCAGGACTTCTTCAAGGTGAATCTTACTTTTCTAAAAAAAAAAAAAAGATATTGCACATTAACAAACATATGTGCACACACACACACAATGAAAAAAATAAACAAAAAAAAAATCTTGCACCAATGATAAATGCATATAAAAAAAAAAAAAAAAAAATGAGGAGTATAAGCAGTCAAATGCCGATAACCCCTGATGAATGGGGTTACACAGGGAGTTACTGAGTGTGACAGAATATGAGAAAAAGAAAAAAGTATTAAGGAGATAGAACTACAAGAACATAAATTAAGAAGACAGAAGATTATGAATTGACATTGCATTAAAAATTTTGAAGATTAAACTCGACTGGGAAGCCAGAAGAGAGTTCCACCAACAAGAAGTACGAGAAAAAAAAGTTCACAGCAATCAGCTAAGTGATAAACCCTTTTACTTGGATTAATCCTAAAACCATTAATATGTAAATTAGCATCATATATAAATCATAAATATTTTAGCATTATTTATAAAGCCTAAACAACGACAGTAAAAAAACCCAAAAAAAACACAAAATTGGCAGTATTAATAAAAACTATCGAATTAGCATTATGCTTAAAAGCATCAAAAGTCATTATCACTATTAAGCCAAAAGCCCAAAGTCTGAAAAATTTCCAAATCAATGAATATGTTCAACAAATAGATTAGCATCATGTATAAAAACGAAATGAAATTAGCACCATTTATAAACCCACAAGAAAAAAACTATTTATTTAACATTATCAATAAAATCTAAGGTTGTGCCAGTAGGGCAATGCTTATTAGAGTGAAAAAAATGGAACCAGAAGCCTGAGTTCAATTCCCAGCCTAGTCTGTTCCATCTGTTTATTCTTTCTCTTTGTGTGCTATGTCCCCTCCGCATTATCGAATCTAGTTGTATCATCAGCATTGATACTAAGTTGAGAACTGATGACGTTAAGAAGTTTGTTAATATACAAGGTGTGTCCCTAAAATCTGGACACAGGAAATCTCAAACTATTTTTATTTATTTTTTTACCTCCACAGATTAAACATGGTTTTGTCAAAAAACAAAAAAAACTGACTTCTTTTTCTAGGATCTGCTAAAGGAGAAGGTGTACTCAATGAAGATCACAGATGCAACACACTTGATCGAATGCATAAAGAGTGAATATGCTAAAATTGATGGCAATGTGGAGCTATTGCATTGAGTTCACATGAATCTTGCCAAGTGCATCAACCTTTACATCACATATGATGGAAATCATATTGAAGATATTAGTTGTTAATATTCCAATTCAATAAAATATTGAAAATTTAATTTCTTGAAATGCATGTTTTGTCCATGTCCAGAATCTAGGGACACCTTGTGTGTTTGTCGATGGCTGGTCTAAGGAGTCATTTGAGAGTGCACTGACAGACGGTTGCAATTGACTATAAAGCCATAGACGTCCAGCAACTGAAATGTGATATTTGCAGTAAGACATGCAAGTCTAGAAGTGGTTTCATGCAAAATTTTAAATTGCATGATAATGTAACACCCACTGTTGCACCTCTCAAATGTCCTGTTTGTGCCACATCCTTTCTGCACATCAGTAGATATTCTCCAAAAAGATGGCCATACTCAGACACAATTTGGCAACCACTATATATATATATATATATATTATTTTTTAAATAAAAAGAAAGAACAGTAAGATATATAATCCGGTGTTCTTATAGATATTTTTATTTTTACAAAATAGTGCTCAATGTAAATTTACAGAGCATTAATATTATAAATTAATTGATTTAAAATATGGTTCTTTTCTGCTACACAGTTCTAACCATGTTTAAAAAATGGAAGCTAAAAGCCACGAATTTAATTTTGCAATTAAATTAAAGACATTAGTTCCATTTCATCCTCAAGCGAATTTTGGAGTAACTTTTAAAAATTACTGGGTTTTAAAGACACAGCTAAAATCCCGTTTCCATGGTTACAGATAAATCTACTTCAATTGAACAAGGGTTCTCTGGGTTTTCCTTATGTCTGTATCATTGTATCGGTTATGAGCTACATTTTGGTGAGGGGTAGGGATGTATTTTTCAATGAAAACTGACATCCGTTGAATGCATGTCGTCTGGATTTTTTTTTTTTTTTAAATTTATTGTTAGCGGCAAAAAAATTCTTACGACATTTTTTTCTATTTGTAAATTTAAAGATTTTCGGGGGTGTTCAGATTAGGATACTTTTTAGTTTTTATTTAACTATGATTTGATATATTCTCATTTTTAATTTTTATTATACTATATTTTTTTAATCAACAGTTAAATGTATTAGAATCCCTTATATTATGTAGGATTATTTTTACAACAAGTATAAGTATGTATATTAGGGTACATTTTTTTTTTTTTTTTTTTTTTTTAAACCAAATAACTTTGTGCTCCTACAGGTCTTCTTTTTTCTATGTGCTATGTTCCTTCAGGATGTAGACAATCATTGCTCTCCACAACTTCCTGTCTCATTCATTGGCATATAGGAGGACTGATACAACATAACAGTTCAGTATTCTTTTCTTTGTTTTTGTTGCTTCACTCATTGCCATATTGGAAGACATATATCATGTAACAGTTTAGTACTCATTTCCTTGTTTTTTTGCAAAGTTTTTTTTCTCTTTCTTAGTACTCTGCTTAGATTTTGGAATGCTTCCTTGGTTATCCAAATATGCCTTCAGATTTCAGTGTCACACTTTCCATCCTCTGTTAAAACACTTCCCAGATATTTAAATTTCAACACATATTTAATTTTGGTATTTGAAATTTGCACTTTGGGCTCATCTTTTTGCTAACAACCATGCATTTTGTCTTTTTGCAGTTGATGTTTAATCCTTTTTTTTTGCTTTCTTTCACAACCTTCAGTAAATGACGTAAATCTACTCAGCCTCCAGCTACAGGTTAAATGGCAGGATAGACTGAATTCTCTAGCCTTGGTTGGCAGCTAGTCTAAAACAAAGGCCTCTATGAATTCAAAACCATGAAGATGGTAGATGGAAAACTCTCCGCTATTTTTACTAAATAGTAATGATGAAAATTGCTGTTTCCATTTTCCATACAGGAAACATTCAGTATTCATTGTCCAAATATTTAACATTACTGTTGGTTGAAATTTCTGAAATCTTTTTCCTAGAACTGTTTCTCAGGAAAACAGACTTCTCAACTCCCTTAACTTTTATCGCTCTGTCTATTACTGATGGGAATTACCCTCCTAACCTTTTGTTTAAGCTGATGTGGAATGTCAACATATTTTCCTATCTAGTTACATCTTTGCTATATATGGGCACATGGCTGAGTGGTTAGAACATTCGCATTCAGACCATAAGAACCTGTGGGGAAAATTGTGAAAATGGCTTACCTCGGAAACGCGTGCGAATCTGTGCAGTGTGCAAACTCTGGTCCTCCCAACGGCAAAAGAAACCAAAATGGTGGTGCCCATATTTTATGCCGGGCAGTCTCGGTTAGTTAACTTAAAATCTCATTGTCTGGTCATTCTGATGCAAATTGTGGTCGGTCCTCGGCTGTATAAAGCAGGCTCGTTTTGCTGTTTTGGGGCAGAGAGCTTTTGGCTCGTGAGAAGGTTGGACATGCGACACCGGTTTCTGTGTTCCTACCTGCTATCATCAGTTGAGTTGTTGCGTTACCTCCCACAGAACCAGGTTCAAATTTCACCATAGTCAATTTGTTATCAGGCTGATCTCAACATGAGGCACCTTTGAAAAATGCCTGAAAACCAAATGTATTTGTGAGAAAACCAAAATGGGGGTAGTCAATAGCTGTGCTAGCATGAAGTCACAAGTCATCGTGTCCGAGGGCTTGAACATGCTGACCTTGTTCCAACTGCTGATCACACTAGATATCATGCTCCATCCCAGAAACTGTAACTAAGGTTTGCTCAGTATTGTTGCAGTATATAACCACAGGTGGGCTTTGTGGGTGTTGAATAAACACAAATGCACCTGAGCCACCTAGTAGACAGGTATCCTTGAATATGAGTGACCAGCTATACAATCATATTATTGCTATTGGAGGTCTCCAAATGATGCAGTTTTTGCTATTTGTTAAAGCCCTTTGTTTACAAGTCTGTCTGGGTTGGTGAAGAACTTAAGACATGAAGGAATCACTCACTTTGTCATTTTTCATTCCCTTGAAAAGACATGGAAAGATTTCAACTTCCTCTAAGCTATGAATAAAATAAGAAGGTAGACTTGTCTCTTTAGCCTTGGATGGTGGCCAGTCTAGAAGATCTACTACTCTGAAATCAAAATTATAGAAAAACAATAAGTAACCTCTTCATAATCTTTCAAGCTGTCATATTGATTCACATACAATAAAGGAAAGGAGGAGAACGAATCGTGAAGTATCAGGATCACCCATATCCGGAAGGGACAGTGCGTTTAAGGAATAAAAAAAAACCCTCTGTAATTAGCACTTAATTATCTTTCTGGAAAAGTTGTTTTTTTGTTTTCAGAGAGTGCTGATATAGACACCATAGAATTATTTATTCTACAATTCTTTTCCAAGGAGTTACGTTAATTCATGGATAATTAAAGCAGAAGGAATCTGGAGAGCTATGGTTGCCTATGTTCAAAGGGGAAAGTACATTAGAAAGAAACTTTCACAAAACCTATGCATAAATTAAAATCATTCATAAATAAAAGTAGTAAATTAGCACCCTTTTATAAGGCCCAAGTTGAGTAAATTAGCACCCTTTTATAAGGCCCAAGTTGAGTAAATTAGCACCCTTTTATAAGGCCCAAGTTGAGTAAATTAGCACCCTTTTATAAGGCCCAAGTTGAGTAAATTAGCACCCTTTTATCCAAGATCCAAGTTAATTATAGCATCGTAATTAGGTTAGATTTTAAAATTTGTTATTTTTATCCATACATGCAATTGTACATATGAGAACCAGTTAGGAGTTCATAGAGAAATTGTGATATTTTAGTGATTGTGATAATGATGGTATGCTATCTATCTATCAAAATCTGTTTATCTCTCTTTCTGTCTGTATCTCTCCTCCTAGTCTGTCTGTCTGTCTGTATCTCTCCTCCTAGTCTGTCTGTCTGTCTGTATCTCTCCTCCTAGTCTGTCTGTCTGTATCTCTCCTCCTAGTCTGTCTGTCTGTATCTCTCCTCCTAGTCTGTCTGTCTGTCTGTATTCTCTCTCCTAGTCTGTCTGTCTGTCTGTTTCTCCTCCTAGTCTGTCTGTCTGTCTGTCTGTCTGTATCTCTCCTCCTAGTCTGTCTGTCTGTATCTCTCCTCCTAGTCTGTCTGTATCTCTCCTCCTAGTCTGTCTGTATCTCTCCTCCTAGTCTGTCTGTATCTCTCCTTAAAGTCTGTCTGTTTATCTCTCTCCTAGTCTGTCTGTATCTGAGAACCTAGTCTGTCTGTATCTCTCCTCATAGTCTGTCTGTCTGTCTATCTTCCTCCTAGTCTGTCTGTCTGTCTCTCTCCTCCTAGTCTGTCTGTCTGTCTCTCTCTCCTCCTATCTGTCTGTCTGTCTGTTTCTCTCTCCTCCTAGTCTGTCTGTCTGTCTCTCTCTCCTCCTAGTCTGTCTGTCTGTCTCTCTCTCCTCCTAGTCTGTCTGTCTGTCTATCTCTCCTCCTAGTCTGTCTGTCTGTCTCTCTCCTCCTAGTCTGTCTGTCTGTCTCTCTCTCCTCCTAGTCTGTCTGTCTGTCTCTCTCTCCTCCTAGTCTGTCTGTCTGTCTCTCTCTCTCCTAGTCTGTCTGTCTGTCTCTCTCTCCTCCTAGTCTGTCTGTCTGTCTCTCTCCTCCTAGTCTGTCTGTCTGTCTCTCTCTCCTCCTAGTCTGTCTGTCTGTCTCTCTCTCCTCCTAGTCTGTCTGTCTGTCTCTCTCTCCTCCTAGTCTGTCTGTCTGTCTCTCTCTCCTCCTAGTCTGTCTGTCTGTCTCTCTCTCCTCCTAGTCTGTCTGTCTGTCTCTCTCTCCTCCTAGTCTGTCTGTCTGTCTCTCTCTCCTCCTAGTCTGTCTGTCTCTCTCTCCTCCTAGTCTGTCTGTCTGTCTCTCTCTCCTCCTAGTCTGTCTGTCTGTCTCTCCTCCTCCTAGTCTGTCTGTCTGTCTCTCTCTCCTCCTAGTCTGTCTGTCTGTCTCTCTCTCCTCCTAGTCTGTCTGTCTGTCTCTCTCTCTCTCCTAGTCTGTCTGTCTTGTCTCTCTCCCTCCTCTGTCTGTCTGTCTGTCTCTCTCTCCTCCTCAGTCTGTCTGTCTGTCTCTCTCTCCTCCTCTGTCTGTCTGTCTGTCTCTCTCCTCCTAGTCTGTCTGTCTCTCTCTCCTCCTAGTCTGTCTGTCTGTCTCTCTCTCCTCCTAGTCTGTCTGTCTGTCTCTCTCTCCTCCTAGTCTGTCTGTCTGTCTGTCTCTCCTCCTAGTCTGTCTGTCTGTCTGTCTCTCCTCCTAGTCTGTCTGTCTGTCTCTCTCCTCCTAGTCTGTCTGTCTGTCTCTCTCCTCCTAGTCTGTCTGTCTGTATCTCTCCTCCTAGTCTGTCTGTCTGTCTGTCTCTCTCTCCTCCCCAGTCTGTCTGTCTGTCTCTCTCTCCTCCCAGTCTGTCTGTATCTCTCTCCTCCCAGTCTGTCTGTATCTCTCTCCTCCTAGTCTGTCTGTCTCTCTCTCCTCCTAGTCTGTCTGTCTGTCTCTCTCTCTCTTTATATATATATATATATATATATGTGTGTGCGCGTTTGTATGTATGTATGTGTATATATATATATATATATATATATCATATAAAGTAAGACATTAGGTTATAAGGTAAAATAAGTTTATAAGTTGAGCCTTATAAAGGTTGCTGATTAAATTAGCAACCTTTATTAGGCCCAAGTTGAGTAAATTAGCACTATTTATATGGCTTAAGAATTAGCACCATTTATACTCCACCCCCAAAAGTAAGTTAGCAACACTTTGTAAACTGAAAACAATAAGTGTATAAGAAAAAATCAAATAATAATTCATAAAATAGAATCGGCTTTGCCATAAACAGTAAATCATGATCTTTTTAAATTATGAAGAATTGCCAACTTCAAAAGTGCACGACTATATCTGCGACTTTCACGGTGGCAGAAAATAGACACACATAAACAGGTGTCGCAAGTGATGAAAGTCAGTAAACAAAAGATAGAGAGTCGGGAGTGGGCAACAAAAGAAGAAAAAATTAAACAAAGAAAGCAGAGAATTGGATTTTGGTTTGCACTTATTTACCTGTTAATTAAAATCTTTGGAAAATATCCTCAAGGCATTCCTTTTTCCAATCAATTATGGTAACTCAGAAACTAGAATTAGAAAACCTTTTGAAAATTTCAATTAATTGTGTCCCAAGATATGATCTAAGAGATTTGGAACTCTTCGAAGCCAGAAATCAATATTTGATTTGAGGAAACTTTTTTTTAGGAAAAACCCGTCTCTTTTCTATCTGGATTTTTTTTTTTTTTTTGGTATTTTTTAAGAAAAGCCCTTTTTTTTTATATTTTTCGTGTTTGAAAGAATTTTTGCTTTTCCTTAATCCACAGTTATAAATTACTTTCCATAATTTTAACAAGAGACAATGGAACAACTGTTCAGATTTTACTGTTGGTTTTGTTGTTTCTTTTCTTGTACTAAAATTTGACTAATATAAATCTTCTGAGCCACTCAAGGTAGATGATTATTTTATTTTTTTTTATTAAAAATTTACTAAAAGCCACTCAAAGTAGAGAGGGTAACTGTTGAAAGGATTATTATTTTTTTTTTTTATACTAAATATTAACTAAGTACAAGGCTCAAGAGCCTCTCAAAGTAGAAGGCTACCGTTAAAATGTTTTTGTTTTTTATTAAATGATCAAGTATAGGGCTTAAGATGGTTCAGATTTTACTGTTGGTTTTATTGTTTCCTTTCTTATACTAAAATTTGCCCAATATAAATCTTCTGAGCCACTCAAGGTAGATGATTATTTTTATTTTATGTTTTTTTTTTATTAAAAATTCACTAAAATCCACTCAAAGTAGAGGGGGTAACTGTTGAAATGATTATTTTTTTTTTTTTTTTTTTTTACTAAATATTAACTAAGTACAAGGCTCAAGAGCATCTCAAAGTAGAAGGTTAAAATGTTTTTCTTTTTGTTTTTTACTAAATGATCAAGTGTAAGGCTCAAGAGCCACTCGGGGTAGAGTGCCACTAAATAAGGTTGTTGTATATATATATATGTAAGAGGAGGAAATAATTACAGATAATGTTGGTTATATCGGATAGGTAACGATTAAGGTTAAGATTGTCGTGCGAGATATAAAAGAGAAAGTGTAGGTTTTTCTTTTACATTCACGTGGTACAAGGCTCAAGAGCCACTCAAAGTTGAAGGTTACTGCTAAGATGGTAATGATGAATGAGGTATATGATGGGAATGAATAGGGAGCTAATAAGAAGCGAAGATTTTTCCATATTAAAATTCACCTGATACAAGGCTCGACAGCCACTCTAGATAGTTTTACTGTTAAAATGGTAATCATGAATGAGTTGTGTGATATGAATGAATGAGCAGGTGATAGGAAGCGAAAATTATGAGGCAGACAGATTTTTTTCTTGTGAGCTGAGTGAGTAAAGAGAATAAAAACCAAAATACTGAAACAGAGGGGAAAATATCCAAGACATACACCTCTCTAAATAATAAATGAAAGTGCTCTATGTCTGAATGAGCAAAACAGAGCAAATACGCTACCCAGTGATACTATTCAAAAAGAAACAACGTTCAGATTGCTACTCGAGTTTCATGCACTGTGATTGTCAGGCAACCAGAAACCCTAGACAGGTAGATAGTGTCGTTGCTGAGACTAGTTTAAACACAGATCACCAGTGAGCAAACATGGACGATTCCATTATTAAATAAGTAGATCACGTAATTGTAAAGGAAATGTATAAATGGGAATTAGTGTGACGTCTAAGTGATCACTATTCTCTATACTATCCACTATACTATTTCCCTATACTGATCACTATACAGATTACTATTCAAGTGAGTATTATCAAGCAAGTACTATTAGTGTGAGTGTTATTTGAAGGTGTCTGACACCAGTAATGGTCAATGGCGTTACTATAGTTGTATTGGTGATTACAAAGTCTCTACTACAACGAGCATATGAAAGTAATGAGTGTTCATTGACATAATAAAACCCTTTCATTTGACCATGGGAGAAACACATAAGTAGGCAGTAGCATTACGTCTAAACAATTGCTATTCTCTACTCTATCCTCTATTACTATATGGATCGCTATTCTCTACTCTATCCTCTATCCTCTATTACTATATGGGTCGCTATTCTCTACTCTATCCTCTATTACTATATGGGTCGCTATTCTCTACTCTATCCTCTATTACTATATGGGTCGCTATTCTCTACTCTATCCTCTATTACTATATGGGTCGCTATTCTCTACTCTATCCTCTATTACTATATGGGTCGCTATTCTCTACTCTATCCTCTATTACTATATGGGTCGCTATTCTCTACTCTATCCTCTATGGGTCGCTATTCTCTACTCTATCCTCTATGGGTCGCTATTCTCTACTCTATCCTCTATTCTATATGGGTCGCTATTCTCTACTCTATCCTATATTCTATGGGTCGCTATTCTCTATCCTCTATCCTCTATGGGTAGCTATTCTCTACTCTATCCCTATTCTATGGTGTTTATATTCTCTATCCTCTATCCTCTATGGGTCGCTATTCTCTACTCTATCCTCTATATGGGTCGCTATTCTATTCTCTATCCTCTATCCTCTATGGGTCGCTATTCTCTACTCTATCCTCTATATGTGTCGCTATTCTCTACTCTATCCTCTATGGGTCGCTATTCTCTACTCTATCCTATATGGGTCGCTATTCTCTACTCTATCCTCTATTACTATATGGGTCGCTATTCTCTACTTTATTCGCTATACTATTTCTCTCTTCAGATCACTATACGGATTACTATTCAAGTGAGTATTATCAAACAAGTACTATTAGTGTGTGTGTTATTCGAAGGCATCTGACACCAGTATTGTTTCAATGGTGTTACTATAGTTGTATCTGCAATTACAAAGCCTCTACTACAACGAGCATTATGAAAATGACAAGTACTCATTGACATCACAAAAGTGGTAACGAGTGTTCATTGACATCACAAAAGTGGCAACAAGGATTCTTTCAACTTGTATTGAGGATTCATTCAATTTACATAACGAAAAAATTAATCCACAAAATATTCAGCAGAGTACAGCGAAATGACAGCAAGGCCTTTGATCAGTTCGCTATTCTCTATACTATCCACTATACAGATTTCTATTCAGTGGCTACTATCTGAGCAAGTATTATTGAGCAAGTACTATTAATGCGAGTGTTATTCAAAGGTGTCTGATACCAGTATTGTTTCAATGGTGTTACTATAGTTGTATCTGCGATTACAAAGTCTCTACTACAACAAGCATTATGAAAATGACAATGAGTATTCGTTGACATAACTAAAGTGGCAATGAGTTCACTGACATTGCAAAAAATAGTCAGAAAAAAAGAGATGTAGACAATGTGGACTTAAGTGTCAACACTGCATGGTGACTGTCAGAACAATCGTTTCTTTTTTGGTTTGTTAAATCTGTCTTTCCCTCTACACACAAACCAACAAATATTGGGGTGGTAACACCTGTATGGGCAAATAGTGACTCCCTGCCCCTAAAAATCAAAAAAACTAGAAAAGTATAAAAATATATTTTTATACTAGAAATATCAGCAATACATTTTTATAAATAAAAAAAAAAGAAGAATAAGAATAAAATAATAAAAAAGTAAAATAATATTTAAGTAAATATTTAAAGTAAGAATGATAAAATGACTAAAGAAAGGTGAAGGTCAGAGAACAGAAGAAAAGGGGAAAGATGAAAAGTGGATGAAGGTAAAAAGAGAAGAAAAGGGAGAGGACGTGAAAAGAGAAGACGAAAAAGAAAGGGTAAAAATAGAAATAGAAAAAAAAGAAAGATGAACTGAGAAGCAAATCAAAAAACTAGAAAAGTATAAAAATATATTTTTATACTAGAAATATCAGCAATACATTTTTATAAATAAAAAAAAAAATGACCAGCAATACATTTTATGATAAAATGACCTGCAATACATTTTATGATAAAATGACCTGCAATACATTTTATGATAAAATGACCTGCAATAGATTTTATCATTTACAAAGTATATATCTAAAAAAACATACGTTTGCCCTGAAAGTTTAAAATTATGTACAAAATATCTGTACCCATAAAATTGTGTAGAAAATATTTAGATTTCAGCCTGAAATAACCCAGAGAGGATGATATGCTGCTAAACAAAATTAAACAAACAACTAACCTCCCCTGTAGGCTGGGGCTTCATAATATGATGACCACACCTCTACAGAAGTGTAAGACCCCCCCCTTCGGTTACAAAAAAAAAAAAAAGGAAACATCCTGGGTAAGATGATAAACTACAGCTGACAGCAAGGCCTTTGATCAGGTTTTGAGGAGCATTGAACCCCTCTTAATTGCTGGTGTTCCCAGGTCCACCCTGACCCATGATAGTAGCATCTGTTAGGGTCACAGTTATGGGCAAATAGTTAACCCCCAATCTGTGGTTAAAAAAATATTACCAATAATACATTTTTCAGAAAAAAATATTACCAGCAAACATTTTGGAGAAAAAAAAATTTACCAGCAATGCAAAAAAAAAAAAAAATATTAGCAGCAATAAAAAATCTTGTCGGTATTAAATAACCCATTGAGGTTGATATGACATAAAACAAACCAAACAAACAAATATTAATTAAAGAGGTTAATATTAGCTGTTTCCTTATAAGCAAAACAGTCAGCATTTATTGACTGATCTGTCAATGATACTTTTGGTTGAAATTTATTAAATCCTTCTCTTTAAAACACTTTCTTTTTTTTTTTCAGAAAAAAATCACTGTCTCAAGTCCACTGTTATAAGGGATTTCTTTCCTAACCTTTTGTTTGAAGTTGTGTGGAAAGTCAATATCTCAATTATATCATTATTTTCCCTTCTCATTACATATGCTGTCCATTTTAGTTGTTGCTGCTATTGAAAATCCTCAAGTGATGTGGTTTCTGTTATTTGGTAAAGTTCTTTGGAATTCTGTAGCACCAGTCCACATGGTTCAAAGAAGTATCATTGATCTGAGAAAACAGTTGTTTGTAGATGTCAGTTTAGATATTTTGAACAAGTTCACAGGCCCTGCTATATAACTGTATTCATTACGAATTTGTCTTAGTGATAAATGAATATTTGTATATGATATATATGATACCCCCATGATCTATATTAGTGGTTCTTAACCAGGGATGGTTGTATCCTGAACCATTAGGGTTGGTTTATTAAGGAAACTCTGGTGTAGTGTTGATAATGACAGTGACATCAAGGAAGATCTCATCTTAACCAGGGATGCTTGCATCCTGAATTATTAAGGTTGGTTTATTAAGGAAACTCTGGTGTAGTGCTGATGATGACAGTGACATCAAGGTAGATCTCATCGATCTGAGAAACAATCATGGAATCTAAACAGAGAGGTCACTGATCAATTCTGGGCTTCTCAGTTGGAAATATTCTACTGGCAAAAAATCACTTGCTGTGCTAGTGTCTTTTGTGACTACATACCTGTGAAAAATTGATTTTCCTGTCTGCTTCACAAAACCAAGAGTAGAAATTGACTGTATCCTCAACACAACATGTGAGTAGCACTCATCACTGAGACACTAAGATTTGATGTCATCATCACATAGAAGCAAATGATTCAGAGTGGCTTACATCTGGTGCAAAGGAAAATAATTTCCTTACCTCAATACACGACATGTAGCAGCAGCATTTTGTTTCTTGAAAATGGCATGAATCTCCCTTCCTCATGTTGGGTTATTTCAAAAGTGTATATTCTGTAATAGTGGCTTTTGTACAGTTTGGCATGGTTCACCCAAAAGCAAGTTGTCTGATGAATGGTCAGACTGGAGGATGCCATTTGGCTGGGTAAATGAGAACAAAACGAAGAATGCTAATTGGTCAGTTGGCTGTGGTGTTGGTATGATAAAAGAGTTCTGAAGCAGTGAGAAAGAAAGGAGGATTTTTACGTTGGTGATGTGTGGGAATTCAAGAATGGTGGATTGAAAAAGACATATTGGGTGTTGAACAAGTGACATCAGTGGAACACAAGCTCATTTACGCTACACATCATAAACAGCAACAAAATTACCAAGTTTGATCGTCAACCTTAATCATTCACAAGACACCATGCATAGTACAAGCACATGTTACGGTCATTTTGTTGTTTTTTGCTAACATGAAAGTAATCTGGGATCTTGTAATACATTATTTTGTTGTCAGTTACATGAGTAAAGATTAAAAAACACAAAGGTTCTGTTATTTACACATGAGATCGATATTGTTTTACATCAGTTCTGGAAGTGGATGCAAGAACTGGTTGGTGGTTTGAAAGGGAGGGGGTCGAGAACTGGTTGGTGGTTTGAAAGGGGGGGGCGAGAACTGGTTGGCGGTTTGAAAGGGGGAGGGCGAGAACTGGCTGGCGGTTTGAAAAGAGGGGGCGAGAACTGGCTGGCGGTTTTGAAAGGAGAGGGGCGAGAACTGGCTGGCAGTTTGAAAAAGGGCTGGCAGTTTGAAATAAACTGGCTGGCAGTTTGAAAGGGGTGTAAACAAGAAAAAGGTCAAGAATCACTGTTCTATATCATGGGACAAATCAGCCAAACAATTTTTATTTTTGATATTATTTTTTTTTTTTTGTCTGGCTATTCACCAAAATGTTTTTGGTTGAAATTTGTTAAATGCATGGTTTTAGTGTTTGTCTCTTTTTGCTTCTCTGGTCAATGGGGGTGAGATCATATTTACGACCAACTAAAGAATGAGTTTTTTACTGGTGGACATGAAACCACAAGACATAAAAAAGGAAGGAATCTGAATCAACAACTCAAAGAAAATACATCCACAAAAAGCCAATGAGTCATTAAAAACAGTAGGACATAGCCCACAGACGAGATCAATAATGAGACTCTGCATGTGACAGATATCACCTGAATGCACCAGTCAAAATGTTTGGAAGAAGATGTCAGGGGAAGATGAAAATGTTTCCCTCAAAATAAAAATAAAAAAATCTCAAAATATCAATAACTGAAAAGGTTCAGATATAATGCTTGTTAATATTTTTTGTTATTTTATTAGAAAATATATACTTCAGCAAATAATCAGTTTTCATTGTGAAAGTTTTTTATTACAAGGAAATCAGGCTAAGAGAATTTATTTTAGACAAAGTTTGTCACTAACATATGTAAAGATGTTCAGTTTTTCAGGGGTAAAATTTAGTGTGGAAGTATTGTATTTGCTCTGTTTTTGTTGCATAAAAACATTGTCAGCCATTATTAATTTTTTGACTAGGATATACTTTCATCTTCATTTTTATGAAATGAAGCATTGTCAACCATTATTAATTTTTTGACTAGTATATACTTTCATCTTCATTTTTATTAAATGAAGCATTGTTAACCATTATTATTACTTTTTGAGTAATATTTGCTTTAAATCTTCATTTTTGATTAGATGAAGCATTGTCAGCCATTATTAATTACTGACAGTATTTACTTTCATCTTCATTTTTTAAATAGATGTAGCATTGTCAGCCATTATTATTAATTTTTTTTTTTGACTAGGATTTATTTTCATCTTCATTTTTTATTAGATGAAACATTGTCAGCCATTATTATTAATTTTTTGACTAGGATTTACTTTCATCTTCCTTTTTTTATTAGATGAAGCATTGTCAGCCATTATCATTAAATTTTGACGAGCATTTACTTTCATCTTCATTTTTTAAATAGATGTAGCATTGTCAGCCATTATTATTAATTTTTGACGAGGACTTACTTTCATCTTCATTTTTTATTAGATGAAGCATTGTCAACCAATGTTGTTAGTATTTACTTACATCTTTATTATTATTAATTATTGATTTGTATTTATATTCATCATGGTTCATTGTCAATCATTATTATTTTATTTATTCAATGAAGTAGATTAATGTCCTCATAATAATCAGATTCTGCTTCAACTCCAAATTTTGGAAATATAATTAAAGACTGTTTGCAATTATGACCTTTGCTTTGTTGTCAGTATATCCCAAAACATTCTAGAATATTTTTTCTTCTCCATTTTGTGAACATCTTCAACTTGGAGAAATAGGTTCAGCATGAGTGTTAATTAGGTTTGTTCTGGTCCATGACCCCTGACCCCTGGCCATACGCAGTTTCTCATTGGGTTATTTTTAAAGAACTCATTTAAAACTCGAGTCGTTCAAATTTTCTTTTTTTTTATAGCATCAACATTTTATTTTTATTTTTTACTCTGTAAAAACAAAATTAATAAATATTGTAAATGAATAAAAAAAAAAAAAAAAAAAAACTTCCCCTATGCATTAACTAATCAGGATGTTGACGTTTGCTTTCCGGGCAGGTGGTTGAGTAACAGTGTGTTTCCCTATTAATTCTAATAATAGGATTGATTTAGCATTTCCCTGAGGACTGCAAGTCAATTTTTCAGCTAAGCTTGATATTGAAAGAATTACATTTTAAATATCATTAATGGTTTTTGCAATTAAATTCTAAAAAAAAAAAGTATTCTAATGATTCTTCTTTCTCCAATAGTAAGCTAGGACATGCATTATATCATGCCATTACCTCAGATAAATAATGGACCATTTTGTTTTGATTGTGAGAAAAGACAGGAGAAAAAGATATATTAGAGATGCTGTTTGACTTCAGTGAGAAAAAGCAGTAGAAAAATCTACTGTCAGAAAAAAAAAAATCTGCCTTGTCAGTCATGTATCAAAAGATACAGGGTCACCTAAGCATGTATCACGCATGTCACATAACTGACTGATATTCAGTTACATGCAAATACTCTTGGGAAAGGTATGAATCCTCTTCTTCTCCCCCAGCTATGGGTAAATAGCAGGACAGACTGGGTTCTATAGCCTTGGATAGCAACTGGTCTGCCGCAGAAAGAAATGGCAACCTACTGCAGGAATAAATCGGCTTCATCAGTCAAAAGGTACATAATTGCCAAAGCATGTATCATGCATCACACCTAACTGACTGACCAAGAACAATGGAATAATTGTATAACGGCTTGGACTGATTCCAGTTGAATCCATTACATTCACTTACATGCTAATAAGATTGGGAATGGTATGGATTCTCTTTTTCTCCCATCACCTATGAGGAAATAACAGGATAGACTGGGTTCTATAGCCTTGGATGGCAACTGATCTACTGAAGAAAGAAAAGGCAACCTACTGCAGGAAAAAATCTGCTTCGTCGGTCATGTATTGAAAGATACATGATTGCCTAAGCGTTTATCATGCATGGCACATAACTGACTGAAACTAAACATTGGATATCACCTCCAAGTATTATCACTCATGGATATCATCTTGTATTACACATGGCAAATAACTGACTGTGAAAAAGCAAGCATACATAAGAAAAATGAAGAAGTAGAAAGCTTGCATATTTAACTAACTGATCTGGTATTGGAATGAAAGCAGTGATGGTATCTACCCTGAATCCACCCTAAAAATTTAGTATGTGGAATTAGTAATTACTAAACACTTCAAACACAACAGTGAATAGGTCAGTTATTATAAATTTAGGAAAAGAGAAAAGGCAATTGAACATTAGAAATAATTTAGACCAACAATGCAAATTGCTACAAAACTGTAACATCAACCTCAAAAAAATCGAGTCATGTTCTTAAATAATGTTTTCAGATTGAGGTTTACATGTGGATGTCCTGCATGGTGCCAAAAAAATATAAAGTGGTGTAAAGACACTTATAATAATAATAATAACTTCTGCTAAGAAAGTTGGTTCACCGTGTAATGTGAGACAATTTTTCTCTCCAGAATTTTACATATCTATAAGTCTACCATTTGACCATGTTTAGAATATTGCTACCACATATGGTCTGGTGCCTCTGCTATTTTACTGGAGCTCCTTGATAAGATCTAAAGAAGAATTAGCAATATTATTGGTCTTGATCTGGCAACTCGGCTTCAGTCATTTTCCAACCACCATAAGGTTTCCTGTGCCTTTTCCATCAATAGCTTCATGGTAATTGTTCAGATGAGGCCTTTGGTATTCTAGCTAGACTTTATGGATTTAAGTGCTGTACTAGATCGTCATCGAGATCTCATCAATTGACAATTGAGCTGGCTAGATGTAGCCCTAAGTTCTATGCTAAGAGTTTTTCTCGCACTTCTTGCTTGTGGAACTTCTTTCTGGAGCCTTGCTTTCCAGCCAATTTTAATCTACAAAAATTTAAATGCAATGCCAATCGCTATCTACTGTCTTCCTGATTAGCCTTTTCTCTTCCCACTCATCATTAATGTTTCTGGTCCTAATTCTTCCACATCCTGTAACCCCTTGTGTTTTAGTGGCTTTACTGATTGCCTGGAGTAATTCTGATTAAAAAAAAAAAAAAATAATAATTATAATAGGTAGATAGACTAGGTTACCTGTCTTTTTTATAAACACTTTCATGGTAATTGTTTCGATGAGTTCTTCGCTATGGTAATTTTATAAATTTAAGCACAGTACAAGACTGACATCAAGATTTCATCAATCTCATGGGTTGATACTGATTTAAAAAAAAAAAAAAAAAATTAAAATCACCTTTTTGTTCTTTTAAAGTTAAATTTTTTTTTTCTTTGTATTCTTTTTTTATCTTATACTAATTGACCCTCAATTTCCAAAAAATGCATGTAAGGAAAGAACACTGTGAAGAGCCATAATCACCTACATCCTGAAGGGACATGGCATTAAAAAAAAATATTAATACTGCCAGTTTTGAGAGAATGCTTGACAGGACGTACAATGTGATATTTTGGTTCTGTTGTCTTCATGAAGATGCAGATATGAGATACAAATGAATAAACCCAACATTGTTTAGACATGATTCCCAAGACATTGGCCCCCTAACAATACACAGTGAGTCGGTAATAAAACCATTTCAATGGTGAAATGTCCATTAGGATCATTTAGCATCTATTCTACAGTAGGAAAGTGGGTTCCTTCTTTTTTTTTTTTTTTTTTTTTTTTTGGAGGGTGGGTGGTTCGGGGAGGATTTCTTCTCTAAAGAGAGACAAAGGCTACATTTTCAGGCAAGCCATTAATGCCCACTGTTACAAAGAGCAAAACAGGATGAAATTCGAAGCTAACCATTTTCTTCATTATCCAGATTAGGGTATAGATAACTGACAGCAAAATGTTAAGTTGAAGTATCATCATCATCATCATCATCGTCATCAGTCTTATGGCTGGGCGTGGTTCTAGAGTTCTGTTGCAGCTGTGCACCTAACCGGTTCCCCCTCCCCAACAATATCTGGGTTGAAAGCCAGAGAGATATTCATTCTTCCATCTTGAGCAAATAGACCTGGAAGAACACATCCATCTCCAGGTCAGATCACAATTGATGTTCTCCAACTTGAAGGCTGGCTTTGGTCACAGGACTGTTGATTCCTTCAGGGGGAACCAGTAACCCTGAGAGGGGATTTGAATCTAGCTAACCCTCTGTCCATTTATGCTTTATTACGTCACTAAATATATTACAGTAGTTTAGTTCCATGTACAAATTTATTATTTTTTATTTTTATTATTATTATTTTTTTTATTTTTTATTTAATTTTTTATTTATTTTTTAATTTTTTATTTATTTTTTAATTTTTTTATTTTTTATTTTTTTTTTTTTAATTTTTTATTCTTTTATTTATTTTTTAATTTTTTATTCTTTTATTTATTTTTTTAATTTTTTTAATTTTTTATTTTTTATTTTTTATTTATTTTTTTTAATTTTTTTAATTTTTTTTTAATTTTTTTTTTTTTTATTTATTTTTTTAATTTTTTTTTTATTTATTTATTTTTTAATTTTTATTTTTTTTATTTATTTTTTAATTTTTTTATTTTTTTTATTTATTTTTAATTTTTTATTTTTTTTATTTATTTTTTAATTTTTTATTTTTTTATTATTTTTTTTTAATTTATTTATTTATTTATTTTTTAATTTTTTTATTTTTTAAATTTTCTAGCTAATACTTGACCCAAGAGACTCTTTCCAGCTAATTTAAATTAGTTTTGAAATACAGCAAAGTATTTTACATATGGGAAATATTAAATTTAATCTATTAACTTGAAATTAAAACTAAAATAAAAACTTCAGGAAAGATTTTTCATTTTAAAACTGAGGTATTGCTTTTTCTGTAGTGATTCTTATGTTTAACTTGAACAGATTAAGATTGTAGGGATTGGTCAAGCACAGGACAGCACTTTGTGGGAAGAAGCTGCTCAAGTGGAACTTATATTTCACCAAAGAAATAAGATGGGAAAAAAGGTGGTTTTCTACAATGGACGTGGCATGACAGGTCTTAACTATGAAAATTAGGCTGGTGGAATGAAGGAATGTAGTTCATATGAACACTCTCCATGAAAATAGTAATAGAGCAGTGATAGGCAGGTTTGGTTTGGTTTGGTTTGGTTTATTTTATGGCATATCAACCATTTTTTTTTTTTTTAATTATTGGTGTTAATAATTTTTTCCTTCAAAAATTTATTGCTGGTTATAATTTTTTTTTTTTTTTTAATAAAGTATTTCTAGCATTAAAACCTATTTTTACACTTTCATAGTGTTTTGGGGTCTAACAATTTGCCCATAGCTGGGACCCTAACAGGTGCTACTACCCTGGGTCAGAGTGGACCTGAGAACAATAGCAATTAAGAGGTGGTTCTATGCTCCAAAATCCTCCTGATCAGAGGCCTTGCTGTTGTATGTAGTTTGTCGTCTTATCCATGACGCAGATGTAGTTTGTCGTCTTATCCATGACGCAGATATTTATTTTGTCGCCAGATTTATCCATGACGCAGATGTAGTTTGTCGTCTTATCCATGACGCAGATGTTTAGTTTGTCGCCTTATCCATGAAAAAGATGTAGTTTGTCGTCTTATCCATGACGCAGATGTAGTTTGTCGTCTTATCCATGACGCAGATGTAGTTTGTCGTCTTATCCATGACGCAGATGTAGTTTGTCGTCTTATCCATGACGCAGATGTAGTTTGTCGTCTTATCCATGACGCAGATGTAGTTTGTCGTCTTATCCATGACGCAGATGTAGTTTGTAATTTCTTATCCATGACGCAGATGTAGTTTGTCGTCTTATCCATGACGCAGATGTAGTTTGTCGTCTTATCCATGACGCAGATGTAGTTTGTCGTCGTACCCAGGACGGGTGATAGGCAGGTGACATCTTGTCTGTGGGAAAGGGGTTGTAGAGTGGAAAATAATTCATCACCCACAAGGACATGAAGAGAATTTTGGACTGTGTGGAGAGTGAAGACTGGGCAGCTCCTGCCCACATATGCCAGTAGTACTTTATTTTCGTCCTGGTCTGGCTCTTGTAATGATAGAAGGAGTCAGGTATTTCCTGGACTGATACAGGGAACTGACCATTTTCCCAGCATCTTTAGCGATGGATTCTATGTACGAGTTCCACTTGAGATATGGGCCAAGTTTAAGTCTCAACAGGTTCTCAAGGCAAGGGTCCTCCCCAGTGGAACATTCATTCATTGTGAAAAATCAATAGTTTGATGACATAATCAAGCAAATGCAGAAATTTAAATAAGCTGTCTCATTTGTATTTAATATTTCTTGTGAGTGTCAAATTCTCTAAGTCTTCTTTCTTCATTATATCTCCCAGAAATTTTGGTTATCTCATTCTGATTCTATGAAGAAGTGCCATTTTTGGTTCCATTTTACTTAAGAATGAATGTAGTTAAAATGAGTGACAGAACTAATTTCAACTCAATTTAAAATTTAAGTTATCAATTTTGGTGAATTCCTAAAAAAACTGCAAGAAGTTGGCTATAATTTTTTAATTTAGCCTTAAAAATCCTTAGTAGATAAGATAATTCAGAATTCAGATTTTCTGAAAGTTTCTTTTTTGCTGCAAATGAATAAAGTGGTACTTTTTATTTACTTTTATTTCCGAGTTGAAATTAATTCTGCAACCCGTTAAAATAATAGTGGTGACAATGGAAAAGCCATCCTTTTGACACTCCATTATTTTTGCAGACACAAAGGTCCAAGTTTGCCACTTTATATATATTAGTGGTATTTTTGTATCCACTATTTTTGAGTGCAGAATTGTAAAAATCACAATGTTTATTAAAAACATCCTTGCTATAGGAGTTAGCGCTAATTCTAAATGCAATGGAAGAGGGTATGTGTTTGATAACTGAAGGGGGATGATTGGAATTTGGATGCACGTATATTGGGTTGGAATTAACCTTCACATATGGTTGGAAAGTGTTGTTAGCAAGGTCTAGGGTGACGTCTAGAAAATCCACTTGTCTAACATTAGTTTTAACTATTGTCCTAAGACCTAAATTCTTAAATACCCTATGGATCATTTTCCTAATACGGTCTACCTTAATTTTAGTGGAGTTTTTAACAACTAATAATCCATCATCTCTATACAATCCTACACTATCTGAATGTAGACAATCAAAGGCACTTAAATTATACAAAAGAAATAATCCAACCAGGTCAGAAGCTTCAGCAGAATCCAAAGAACCCATTGAAATGTCAAAATTGTTGTTGCAAAGCTTGGTTTGCTAGATCAATTGCGACTGAGTAGTGAGTTCGTTCCTCACTGGGTGCCCCCTAATTTCGGCTTTGTGCCACTGTATATTTGTATATATATATATATATATAAATATATGTGTGTGCGTGTGTGCATATATGTATATATCTGTATGTGTCCTATTTTATTGTGTATGTAAATTTATTTTTACGTATATTTCTGTTTGTATGAATGTGTTTATATATATATATATATGTTAGGGTATATGTATATTGGTGTGTGCAGGTATTTGGATGTATGTTTATGTATGTATATGTATGTACGTTTATATATGTATTTGGTGGAATGTTGTTGTATTTATATGTATGCACGTATATATTGGTACTTGTTATTATAGATAGATGTGTATGTATGTGTATATATATGTATGTGGATGTATATGTGTGCGGTGACACCTATTATATATGAGATTGTGTGTATGTGTAGGTATGGAAACTTTGGTATGTCATTACTGCCACAGTAGTTAGTCTATGTGTGTATATATATTCATATATGTATTGGTGCATGTATTTATATTGGTGTATATATTTATATATGTGAGTATGTGTGCATAAAAATGTGTGTATATATGTTTATATATATGTATGTGTACTTGTTATCATCGATATGTATGTATGTGTGTGTTAATTTGTGTTTGCTGCCATGTGTATATATGTGTATATATGTATGACAGTACACTCATTTCTGTGGGTTTCTTTATCCTGTTTTTCTTCGCCTAATATATAATGAAACTATTATCAACTTATATGATTAAAAATAAAATATATTTTTATTGATATTTGTGGTTTTGGAATTTTCGTTTTAATATATTAAATAATATTATTTTTAACCATTTTTATCTTTGTATATTTGCTCCCTTAAGTTATAATTTAATAAGTGGTTAGCATTTATTTAACGATACTTTAAGTCTTAAATATTTATTGGTCGTGGTATCTGATTGTCTAGGTCATTGTCTGTGGATGTGTGTACATGTATTTATCGGTGTCTATGTGTATGGAGAGTGCATTCACTTTTAATTGTGTATGTGTGTAGGTGTTGGTTTCCCCGTTTCCTTTTTTCATAAAGGGCTGTGGAGATGTTCCTGTCTCATTGCTTTTTTGTGTGTATATATATATCTAAATATGTCTGGGTGCTTATGTATTATAATCTGATTGTGTTTTTGTTGTTTTGCACGTGAGTTTAAGACCACATTCACACACTTTAGAATAAAAAATATATATACATGTATTGTCAAATGACTGGATATATTGTAGCGTCTTGTCGAACTTAATTTCAACGAAGAAATAAATTGAATATCATATGTATTTTTTCTTTTCTCAATAATTTTATAGTTTTTAAACTTAATAGTGATTAAATTTGGATTTTAAAATTGGCAGTTTTTAATTTTAATATTAAATTTTATCATATAATTTTATAATTATTGGTTAGTATAAATTCTTTTTAATATTACCCGTATTTTAAAGATCTGAATAGCTACTATAACATGATTTCATTGTCAAGCTTTTGAATCTTCCTATACTTGGATTTTGATTGGTTATTCTAGCTTTTGTAACAGTAACAATGTTTCCCCCTAGTGAAGGATCGTTAATTAATTTGAAACTTTTAAAACCATTTATTTTATCTTCAACGTCATCACTTGATAAGACACTGAGGGTGTTGAAACAAAATGGCTATTTTTGTAGTGATTTTATAACATATTTATGTTATAATTTTTTTTTATAAATAATAATTATATATATATATATTTGTATTGAGCACTCTTTTAAGAATAGTAATTGTTGGTTATTGGAATTCATTCCGTATATATATAATATATATATTATGTGTGTGTGTATATATATATATATATATATATATATATATATATATATATATGGGGAGCAAACATACATAATGAAAGGGTCCCAAATTCTATTAATCAAGGGCCTTGTAAGGTCTAAATCCTGAGGCCATTCCAATGTTGTCATTCTTAAAATATTTTTGCAAGTGTTCCAGATACTTTTGTTCATTTCATGGTTTTTCCAGGCTTCCAGGAAATATAAACCAACTCTTTGAAACTCATCTGTCTAGGAGGGTGTTACATAATTCATATGGCATATTTTTTATCATCTCTCTTTCCTGGAGGCATTCTGATATAAAAGTGATACACATCAAACTGCTACATTCATGTTTTTTGGAAAATGCCAAATGCTTCTTTTTAATTTCTACTGTCAATCTTTGCTCTCGGGTAGGTTTGCAATATCTGAGGTAAAATTCCTTGACAAATCAGCGAGAACCAGTCTTGTGATTCACATCTGTAGCGCCTAGAAGTGGAACAGCTTGAATTTCTTTTTGGAGGAACTTGTTAAGAGCATAAAACAATGGATTTTTTTTGAGATGAACTTCTCAGATAGTTATTTTTTTCCGAGATGACCTTTTTTTCTTTATGTCCTGGGTATGATGATAATCTACATCTGCATCCTGGGTAGGATGATAAACTACATCTGACAGCAGGAGGTTTTGAGGAGCATAGAATCACCTCACAATTGCTGGTGTTCCCAGGTCCACCCTGACCCGAGGTGGTAGCACTTGTCAGGGTCCCAGCATTGGGGAAGTCGTTAACCCCTTCAAAAGGGAGTCAAAACACTATGAAAGTTATCTCCTGTTAATTTATTTCCCTCTGAAAATTATCCACTACCTTAACTGGGTACTGAACTCACACTCTTTGGGTCCTGTCACTGTTAAAGCAGTGGAGAACTTTTAGATGGAAATTAAGAGGATATAATTGATAACTGACACCCATTAAATCATGGAACTAGAACAGTCTAGTAGTGAGTGAAATAAAGGGTTCAGTTTGACATTCCACCACCTGAAGAAGACCGAGTGTATATTGAAGTGGAAACACGTTAATAAATATGGTGAAAAAAGATGAGGACAATAGTCCGAATAATGTAAATAATGTACATAATACCTCATCTCAGAAATATACAGGAAGACAGTCTGTTTTATACTTAATTCTGCTCTCATCCACCGGGAAATATAATAACGATAATTTGTCAACTAAAAATTCAGATAATTTTTTTCATTTTCATTTTTTTAATATTTTAACCTTTTTTTGTGTATTTTGAGTAACTAAATTCCATGATCATACTTATATAGGTAGTTGTGAAGAGCCATGATCACTCATGTTCTGAAGGGTTATGGCAATAGAGGAGGCAGTACATTTAATGATCGTAGTTATATCTGCTGCTTTTGAAATTTTATAGCTTTTTCAGTTGTCTGACTGCTAAACGATTACATGCTGCTTGTCGTTTTTAGCATAAGTGATTTCTACTGTTTAAAAATCTAACACACCATGTAAATTTGTTCAGTTTCTTTTATTGTTGGACAGCTTTTGACATCTGAAACTGAACCAAATAACTCCTAGACTTTCATAACCTAACAAGTGCTTTTTTTGTTTTTTATTATTATTTTTTTATTGAGAGATCAGGAGTTGTAAAGTCAGCCATTTTAGATTTAAATGAACAGACGAAGGAAATCCAAGAAAAGTTAAACTATCCACTGTGATTCAGGTGGGCAATATGAACGAAATTTGTCCTGACTTCTACCCTTTTCCTGCTTTACAACACAAAAAGTAAATAAAGTTAAGACACTAACACAGAATCTGTTTTCAGCTGGAGATCATCTCGAAGTGTACAATGGCACGAGATTCAGATCAGCAAAACACTTGTAAAATGTCACTGTGAGCACCAAGCATCAATTTTAACTCCCTCCTCCGTTCAGATGGAATCTCTGAGGTTTTCTGAAAATAGAAATTGACATCCATTACGTTTCTCTTTCTATTTCTTAGCAGCAAGGCTACCTGCCACTCCTCGACTTAAAATATTGATAAAGATACACCAAACAAATAACCAAAATTCAGATCTGTCAGCCGAAAGATCTTAATACTTTGGAGTTTTACATTGTGGAGGATGTGTCTCTACCATGGCTGAATTTAGAAGAGAGGCCCCCAAGCTATTCCCCTTGTGAGGCCCCTCCAAATCCCCCATTTTCACAAGTAGAGGAAAATGGAAGAGTGTTAAATTAAAAAATTTGTGTAAAGTCAAGAATGATGACTAGTGTTTAAAATTACTGAAGGGTTATTTTGAGTCTACGATGTGTTATGACAGCATATGTAAGAAATGCATTTGACACTGTCAAAAATATTTAGAGAGCCTCTAGATTTTTAGGCCCTAGGCTTTTAGCCTATAGGTAAAACTGGCACTGGTCTCTACAAGGTTTTATTGGAACAAGGTTGAAATTCACAGCCCTTGAAAAAATGAAATTCAAATATTCTGAAGAAATACATTTTCAACACACAGGAATTTTGTAAATATATTTTCTATATAGCAAAAGTAATACAAGAAGAGAGAAAATATACTAGTGTTTACACAGAGCTAGAAAGGAAGAAAAACATTATGGCTTTATAGTTAGAAAATTTGTATGTATGTGATGCCCATGTGACTAAGTTTGAGTTTAACAGCTGGCAGAAAGAAATCTTCCTGGAGATGATGAGTCCTGTACCAACAGAATTCTAAAATGAAAAGAGAAAGAGGGAGCTTATCTCCTTCCTTTTATAGTCTTGGACAGCACTACTTTGTGGGTATCTTGGTCAACTAAGTAGGGTAATCACTACAAGATCTCTAATTTCAGAAAAAGAGATTTTACCCAAAACTGGAAGAAACAAAAGGATTTGAAAAAACAATCCCAAATTATTAACTTCTCGTTCTTCAAATTCATAGCAGTTATTCTTAATGGTATGATTCTGGACTAACGTTTCAATTGCAAAACAAATCCTGATTTGGTAAATCTGTTATTGAAGAATTTTATCTCCACAAGAACTTTACCAAATCATGTCCAGAAATGGTGAGACTCTTTTCAAAACAAATATTCACAATAAGAAGTATTATTTTTTTTTAATCATTTCATTCCAAGCCATGAAGACACAAGGGGTTCTGTTATGTGCCATGCGTGATACACATGTAGGCAAACATGTATCTTTTGATACATGACTGATGAGGCAGATTTTATTTTTCCCTGCAGTACGTTGCCATTTTTTTTCTGCAGTAGACCAGGTGCCATCCAAGGCTATAGAACCCAGTCTGTCCTGCTATTTACCCATAGCTGGAGAGAGAGGAGGATTCATACCTTTCCCAAAGGTATTAGCATAAGTGAATGTAATGGATTCAACTGGAATTTGAACTCAGCTCTCCATTTCCGCAAGGGTTACTAAGTCTAAAAGAATGAGAAAAAGGAAAACATTATTAAGGAGAGAGAACAATAAAAGAACAGGAATTAAGGAGGCAGAAGATAACAAATGGCATCGACTGGTCTTAACCTGGTGTCTTGGATTCAGTCACTCTCCCACAACCAGAAAATGCCTTCCTTGTGCCTTTTCTATAAATACTTTCAAGGGAATTGCCCAAATAAGCTTCTTTTTTAAGGATTCTGATGGGGGTTACTACTAACACTATTTTATTTAGTTTCTTGTAAATAGTTTTGAGTTATATTTGTAAATACTCTTTGCGGATTAGATTTTTAAATTATTTTATTCCCCTCTCCCACAGGCATGAATTATGCATATGGGGATTAGTTAGGATTTTCATAGAGACAATGAGGTATTATGGTGACTGTAGTAAGAATGGTAAGTAAGAATGCATTGTTTTGGTGTTAGGAATATTGTATGTTTGGGTCAGTGTTTGCGGCTAGCTAAGTTTAAATTTAAGACAGAAGAAGACAGTCCTTTTCTCCTTTTTGGCCTTGTGTGTGTGTGTATGGTGGACTCTCCCATCGAGTTCAATGTATGAGGTTATGATGACCACAAACTATTTATCTTCGTGCCTGTGATGGACATGACTTTTGAGACTGGCTCAAGAATTGCACAAAAGACCACAAACAGTACAGGAGAATGTATTGTATCCAAGTGCAGCAGGAACACTGTTAGATGTCTTATTTTGCTTTCTCGTTTGCATGTAGTCGACTGATGGTTACTTGCAGCTATATCAACATTGTACTTTTTTATCTCCAATACGACCAGAACTGTTTTTCTTTCTGGTGCTGGGTTGTTGTCCTGGAGAGTTCGTATATTCCAAGTGCCAAGATGAAGTTGATGTTTTCTAGAGTTTTCGCAGTAACCAGATATGTGTGGAACTAATCAGATTTAGTTGTCAGAAAACCAACACAATGATTTGTTCCAAGTGGTGAAGGCTTGTGTAGGACCATCCACACTTTTTGGATCTGTCGATAAAAAAGTAATGGTGCAAAAGACTTGCCACGGAAACTCCGGATCACAGTCAATACCAGCCACAGGTTAAGCTGTCGTGAGTTTTCCTACCCATCTAAAGTTTTTTTATTATGAAACAACACTAAAAAGTATTTCTAATAAAGTTTTTACATATATATATATATATATATATATATATATATATACACACACACACACAATAATAGCTGGCCACTTGTATTTGTGGATATCCATCTACTAGGGTGGCAAGACAATTCCTATTGCAGACGCTCACTCATGCACATTTGTGTTTGTGGTTTATACTGCAACTATGAACAGACCTTAGTTAGAGTTTCTGGGAAAGAGTGTGTTATCTAGCATAATCAACAGTTTGAACAAGGCCAGCATGCTCAAGCCCTCAGCCACAATGACTTGAGCATGACTATCAATGGACCCCAAGAGTGCTGTCTACCCACTTTCACTCACAAGGCTTGTGTCAACCCGTGGTATGGTTTTCAGGCACTTTCCAAAGGTGCAGCATACTGTGATCTACCTCAAGCCAGTCCGATAACATCAGGAAGTCTCCTTCATGACAAATTGACCATGGTTCAAACCGGATCTCCTGGTCAGAATGAACATTCTAACCACTCATGCCCTGCACCCATAAATATATATATATATATATATATATATATATAATTACCATAGCGAAAATTAATATTTATTTGTGTGTATATATATATATATATATATATATATATATATATTTCATATACACACACAAATAAATATTACTCTTTGCTATGGTACCAAAGTTATATGAATATAAGTGCAGTACTAGATTGGTGGGAAGGTCTCATCAATTCACAGGTGAACTGGCTAGATGTAACCATAAGTTCTATACAGTATTTACATTAGTCGGACTATTGTCCTCATCTTTGTCGCCATATTTGTCACAACGTTTTGGCCGTTGTATGCTCCGGCCTTCTTTAGGTGGTTGGAATTTCGAACTGAACCCTTTATTTCGATCACTGGGGTAAACTGTTCTAGTTCCACGTGCCATGTTTGATGGATGTCAGTTATCAGTTATCTCCTACTAATTTTCCCTCTGAAAGTTCTCCACTGCCTTACCAAGGAATTGAACTCACCTTCTTTGGGTCTGTCACTGGATCTAACCAACGCCTTTATCCACTGTGCCATGTGTCCTATACTGTACATAATACCTCATCTCAGAAATATAGACATAAGTTCTATGCTGACAATTTTTTTCTTTCACTTTTCACTTGTGGAACTCCCTTCCAGCTTCATGCTTTCCAGCCAACTTTGATCTGCAAAAATTTAAATGCAATGTCAATTATTATCTATTGTTCTTCTGATTACTCTTCTGTTGTTCCTGTTCTTTGATAATGTTTCTGTTTTCTAATTCTTTCACACTCAGAAACATGGCTTAGTGGTTCTATTATTAAATATCTCTCTGTAAAGTCGAGTAAGCTTAGGATACCGTGTACTGTTGTACTCATTGTGACATGTTGCTTGTTAGGGACTGACAAATACCACAGAAGGAAAATGAGACCGTAATGAAATGGGACCAAGAAACTTTAACTTAGATGCGGTTAAGAGGCAATAGCATGCAGAAAGAAGGAGCAGAGAGTGTAATGGCCCCTCCCAGCATTCATATCAGGAGGGAATCAAATCAAAGACTGAAATAAAAATTTAGTTTTTGAAATTTCAAATAAAGTATTTATTTCATGTTTGATCTGTTTTGTTACATATTTAAAATGTCTATCTCACATTTCTCAGCACTCGCCCTATAGGCCCCCACTGCTTGATTCTGAGGGGGCATACAATCAAGGAGTTGGCCCCAGGAATCACCACACCACTGCTACAAGGCCATGATGTCTCACCTTTCCAGTCAGAGCTGCCATTTGCAATTTAGATAAAGTGTATACATGGTTCTAGGGCTTTTAAAACTATTGCTCAAAAACCTGAATAAAAGGTGAGCTACACAATTGAGGAGGGATTAAACTTCAGAACTTTGACTTGTTCAGGACCAACTACCAACTACAGAGACAGTATTTCTAAGCCATCCTATATCTAAAAAATAAATAAGTCTTTTGAGTCATTTTTATACACCTTTTGGTTATCTCCAATTAATGGTCATTAGCAGAAGTTCCTTAGTGGACAAGTGGAGAAATCCCACAATATGCGTGTTTTAATCTTGAAGCAAAGACTTACCTTGGCAACCTAAAAGGGCCAGAGTTGTGTATATGTTTTGCAATGGAGTGTGGAGACAGTGAATTAGCAAGCTTCAAATTGAAGGTGAATCAGGAAGCACTTTGTGTGGATGGAAGTGGTGGTGTCACGTGTAGTCATTTTTATTAACTGGTTCGGGATGCTGATTGGCTAAGTGATTGCTGGGTCAGGTGCATAAAAACATGATACACTATATTCAAAAGGAGTCTTCTTTCTGAGAAGGAGTTAAGGAACTGAGATAATTGTGGAATTAATTTGCCTATTGGACGTATGTAGTTTTTGTGTGTGTGATTCTGACCAATTCTCACAAATCTCTAAACAAATTTTCAGTAAGAGAAGCAGAAACTGGAAGTGTATTTTTGGTGAATGAAACTTTTTAGTTTCCAATAGGATATAAACAGTATTGTGCATAAAAGAACATTTTATTGCCTTATCAAAACTAATTAGAGATGAGGATATGAAAAGAACCATATACAAATTTATGTATGTATGGAATTATTCTTATTTGTACATAGAGTATGTGTAAAGTTCTGTTGAAGTTGTTGAGAGACTTGGAGCAGTGTTTCTCAGATGGCAGCATTTGTATATTGTGTTATGTTTCATGCGAAATACGGTTTTCTGGGGACTGAGAAGTTTCTTGGAGAGGAAATGACATGTCTTGCCCCTATTGTGTCAAATCTGTGAAAAGAGAGAGATGAGTTTGCGCTCTTTTCTTTTATATGGTTTTTCATAATGCCATTTAACAATTGGTAGTAGAAATTCCCTGAGAGACAAGTGGGGGTTGGCACACAAGATCATGACTATCCACAGGTTCCTTGTCTTTTCTAATATCTGTGAATAACCATGTCATCTTAAGGAATTACTGCTGAATGGTTTTCAGTTGCCTTCTTAATTTTGAATTGAGGTTCTTTTCTTCTTTAGCGTAGCTGATGGGGGAGGGGAATGGATTCATGCCTTTCCCAAGGGTATCAGTGGAAAAGTTAACACCACAGACTAGACTGTGATTTGAACTTGACTTGCTGATTCCACTTTCAGCAATGAATTATTTTTCCCCCCACACTCTAACAGGTTGATTTGATTTGTTTGTTTAATGGTATATCAACAGCTTATGGGTCATTTAATGCCAGAATTTAATTTTCTTGCCAGATTTGAAGTAATAAACTGTTATTCCACTTTCACAATTAAACATACAATAAATGATACTCCGTTTTTTACATGTTTGTGTCGACATGATTACTAGAGGCAGTGATATTGTATGTTTTATGTAGTAACATTGTTGAAGTTATATTTTGGAATACAGTTATATTTCTTGAAGAAATTGTAGGATATTATATGGATTAATATCACAAAGAGTTCTTTCATGTTGGTTGGTGGTTTGATTTTGTCTAGCAACATGTGTACACGTCTAAGGGTTATTTAATGCTGAAATCTAAATATTTTGAGCCAAGTTTTATGGTTTCAACTAAATATATTTTGAACACAATTGTATGTCGTCAACTACAAATAAAATATATTGGTGGTCATTTTGCTATAAAATAGATTGTGGGTAATTCTATAAATAGGTATTGCTGGTATTTTTCCTATAAAAAAATGTATTTTTATACTTTCATAGTGTTTTGGGGGATTCTCTATTTGCCCATAGCTGGGATCCTAACAGGTGCTACAACCCTGGCTTAGGGTAGACCTGGAACAGCAGCAGCAATTAGGAGGTGGTTCCATGCTCCTCAAAACCTCCAATCTTCCGATCATTGGCTTTGCTGCCAGATGTAGTCTATCATAAAAAGTTGAATAGCAAAATAGTGGACTCACTCTCTGTCTCACTCTCTCTCTCTCTCACTCTCTGTCTCACTCTCTGTCTCACTCTCTCTCTGTCTCACTCTCTCTCTCTCTCTCTCTCTCTCACTCTCTCTCACTCTCTCTCTCACTCTCTCTCACTCTCTCTCACACTCTCTCTCACACTCTCACTCTCTCTCACTCTCGCTCTCTCTCACTCTCTCCCACTCTCTCTCTCTCTCTTTCACATACACTCTCTCTCTCTCTCTTTATAAGCTGCAAAGTCATTTTTGCCACGTGAAGTTAAAATCAATTTCACAGTCATAGCACCTGAACCCACATTCATTTCAAAATTTAAATTGTTAACAATGCAAACGTTAAATTGGCTATTTCTCGGCTTTTGACCTCCTTTCTGGGAAAATAAACAACGACGATTAAAAAAGTTACACACAATTTCGACACATTCATTTCTAACTCTCAACATGGTAATACTCAATGTAAAACCCGGTATTATAAAAATTAAAATAACATCCAGTATTACTTCTAAGCTTTTAATAAAATCTAACAATGCAGGTTTATAAAAAATCCTGTTGTAAACATAAGATTCTACCAATAATCCATTTATTCCAGCCATCCCAAGTTTTAGACGATGCCAATTAATGGCATCAGAAGACACTCACTAAAAGACTAACAGACATTCCGGGTCCATTTTATTTGAGGGAACATGTTAAACATGTGATCAGCTGCCTATAATATATTTTAATCATTTCACCCCAAGCAAGGCAATAAAGCCACTAAGATGCAAGTGGTTACGGACTGTGAAAGAAGAAGAGAAAAAAGAAACATTAAGGAAAAAAAATGATAAAAGAACAGAAATTAAGACAAACGATAACAGTTAACATTGCATTCAAATTTTTGAAGATCAAAATTACCTGAGAAGCAAAAGGTCAAAAGGGAGGTCCACAAGCGAGAAGTGCAATAGAAGAAACTGTTAGCATAGAACTTATAGTTATATCTCGACAGCTCAACTGAAAGATGATGAGACTTAACTGCCAACCTTATTGGCTCAGGGCAGGACATTGATAGTTATAACATTTTTTTAAATCATTGCAATGCAATAAAGCTACTAAGATGAAATATAATGATTGATGTTGCATTTAAATTTTTTAAGATCAAAGTTAAGCAAGAAGCCAGAAAAGAGTTACACAAGCGAGAAGTGTGCAAGAAGAAACTGAGCATAGAACTTGTACAAATTAAGTGAAACAATTCAGTTTCCTTTCTTTCACCATACGGTCAGTTTTAGACCCACTGGAGTAACAGGATGCAATTGATTTCTATTTTTCCCGCAGATTAGGTCATTTGCAGTGGTGTGCAGTAATATGAATCTATTTTTGGTGTGTATGATGAAATTGGTTTGGCTTTGAAAAATATTGAGTCATCCTTGATTGCAACAGATTTTTATCATGTCCCAGACACTTTTGTCACAACTGTCGATTAGTTGTCCTATGGCCATTGTCTGTGATGGATGTTGCTCCAAGGAAGTGTATGAAAATTGTAACAATGCATGAACACACTGGCAAGCCTTACAAGTGAGCAAATTAAAGTATTATAGACTGTCCCAGAAACTTTCCGGATTTAAATCCAATTGAGAATCTGTGGTTAATCTGCAAGGAACAGCTTTGCGGAATGGACATACAAAGTACTGATATGTGCACTGGATCATGTTTCATTGGAAAAATATGAAAAAAAGTAAATAATTATGAGATTATTCATTTTGTATCAGTTAATTTGCACAAAGGCGTATAAGATTATAGACATTTTGTGACTGCTGAATTCGTCAGTTTTCTTCTAAATTATCAGTCATTCTTGGCTGTCGTTGAAAATTCTCCAAACATTTTATAATGTCTTTGTCCAAGCTTTCGACTCTTGTAAGTCATCCTCATTGGTGTGTAATTCATGGATCATATGAAAAATTGGTAATAGTCGTAAGTAGTGCATTCATACTGCTTCCTAAGGTTGATGATGAAAAGAGGTTTTCAGTGAGCAAATCCTTGAGAGTCTTGGCAATGATGATCCTTCTTTGAACATTGTGGACTGACACTACAGAATCACACAAAAACATCATTTGAGGACTACCAACAGCAGCAACAACTAAAATGGATAGCACATGTAACACGAATAGAAAATAATGGAATAGTCAATATGTTAGCAATTCCACATCACTTCAAGCAAAAGGTATGGAAGGAAAACCTCATCAGTACTAGAAATGGCTACTGGATTTGAGAAACTTATTTTCTTAAATTGTTTTAAAAGAAAGATTTTAGGATTTTCAACCTGGTTGCTCCAAATGCCAAATGTTTCTCTATAAGGAAATGTCTAATAATACCATTATATTTAAATTTAATAAAAAATGGTGTGAGGATTGGTTGGAAACAATTGACAAATATTTCCATGGTCTTGGGTCAGTTTTTATTTTCTCTGATTTTTTTTTTGGTCTTAAATTATTTGTTTCCGACGTCACAAATTGATGTGTGAAGACGAGGCACTACTCTCAAAAAAGAAAACAAAAACAATGCATGTCCATTGGAACAACACTGTGAATCTACAAAAAAAAGATGATCAGAAAATATTTGATATACTATTGTTTAGCCAATATAAGGCCCAACAGCCACTCAAGTTAGAGGGTTACTGAACAAAGCTATTTTATGGGTGTAAAAGTAAAAAGTCTTTAATAATAGAAAGGAAGGCAAATGATTTGTTTCTGTTTATGGATGTGCGTTCTAACTGTAAAGGACTAGTGGGTCTGTAAGGATATTGTTGTTATAAATAAAAATAATATATAAAATAATAATGAAAATTATAAATAAAATAAAACAATAATATTTAAACTTTGTTTAAAATAAATTAAATAAAAACAATAAAAGTACACCCAGCATGCAACAAAAATTGTTCCTGCCAGGAATATGAACATCCCACCAAAAGATGTTAAATTCAATCTCTTCACTACAAACCTTGCTACGGGCAACACATGTCCGATTTCTCTCTGTGATATGGCTTGTAATACTATGGAGTAAATTCTCCCTTTTATCACATGTACCATAAAACAATTGTAACCTAAAAATACACACAAAAATATAAATAAATTGTATGAAATTAACATACAATTTACCAACCTTTTCACTTGGCTAATTTCTGCTGCTATGATGTGAGTGAATCCCCCACAACATTTTGGTGACTTCTGACATGCATAGCAAAAACAACCTATTCACCCACAGACTACAGAATTTAGCTCGTCTGAACATTTGCCATAAAAATGGTGATACTATAGTGAAATACTAATAACATTTCATCAAGTCTAACTTTACTCAATGTCTGTCTATATTTCTAAGATGAGGTATTATTTACATTATTTGGACTATTGTCCTCATCTTTGTCGCCATAATTATTACAACGTTTCGGCCGTTGTATACTCCGGTCTTCTTGAACCCTTTATTTCGCTCAGTGCAGAACTTTCAGAGGGAAAATTAACAGGAGATAACTGATAACTGACATCCATTAAACATGGCACATGGAACTAAAACAGTCTACCCCAGTGAGTGAAATAAAGGGTTCAGTTCGACATTCCAAGCACCTGAAGAAGGTCGGAGTGTAAAATGGACGAAACGTTGTAATAAATATGGCGACCAAGATGAGGATAATAGTCTGAATAATGTAAATAATGTTTCCTCAATGTGTTTGAAAAAACTGTCTTCTGATTTTTAGTATAAGTGTCCTTTTTGTTATCACATTTCTTAAAACTCCTTGGTTCACAATTACCAAAGTTAAGCAACATTGAGCCTGGTCAGTACTTAGATGGATAACCTCTTGGGAATACTAGGTGATGTAAGCTTAGATGTGTAACTGGTGTAATAGATAATAGCTGGGAGTTGTTAATTGGAGAGGCAAGTTCAAATTCCAGTTGGGCTCTTTGTATTCACTTGGGAAAGGTATGAATTCCTCCAGCTATGGATTAATTAGTAAGACTTGTATCACAAAATCATTATTATCTCGAAAAAAAAGAAATTCCGACAATCCAAAAGTAATTTCTGGCTTAAGATAAAATGCAAAGAGTTGATAAGCAAATCAATCATTAAAACATTTTCATGATAGCCTCAGCATTCTTGTATAGATACATATCACTGTCAGTTTATCTATGAGGAAATTACCCAGTATTTCTGGACAGATAGGAGATTAGATATTACATAGCAGTTCAGCATTCTTTTCTTTGTTTCTCATGACATTTTCCTATCTCTTAATACTTTGCTTAGTTTATGAAAGGCATGAGGAGATTGTCCAGCATTCACTGCCATATAAGATATTAGATATTACATAGCAACTCAGCACTCTTTTCTTTGTTTCTAATGGCATTTTCACATTTTTAATAATAAAAAATATTTTTGTATAAGAGACCGTATGCTTTTTTAAAAATCTTGCCACTGACAAAACTCTTAAAGCAACAAACCTCAGAATTCCGACTACTTTCTTCCAACCATTGAAACTTATCCTAACAAAAGGTGAAACGAGCCCCTGTAAGACTATTTTATACATGTCAAAATCTCAAATACACCTTATTCTGGATATTGGGATGGGGCTAATATATATATATATATATATATATTTGCTTTCTTACTTGATTGGTATCAAGAACGTGATACCATGTCTGTGAAAAGGAAAAAAAATCTCTCAGCAGGCAAATGTGATCAAAGCCTTTCCATTTTAGAAGGCTAGATTACATCTATCCCCGTCTTTCGTTCGTGGAAGACAAACTTTTTCCTTTTCTTCTTTTTTTAATGTTTTTCAGAAATGCAATGTCTGTATCTATGAAGTAACCTCCTGGCTCTAAAAGGTTTTGGTTTCTAAGTGAAGAAAGTTGAGTTTATTCATTGCGTTCTGAAAGAGCTTTCCACCATTCAGTTCAAGTTGCCTGAAGCCATGTTGATCAGAATACATCCCTCGTCTTGTTCACAGTTTTCTCAGAGGTGATAAAAAGAGAGTCAAGTACAAGAAAATACGTAATACATCTGAGGATTCTGTACACCAAATTCTTTAAACTTCAGCAAAAGCTGGAGTAACAATCTGGAATTCCAATGCTTAGAATATTTTTTTTTTAAATATTGGCAATTTATATTTTAAAACAACATAACTAATTAATCCCTAATTAATAACTAATTACATAACTAATTAATCCCATTAGAGAATAACACTCATATGCTGGACACTCCAATTTTCAAAGAAATTCCAACAAATTTACGGAGCACTATAGCAGTGTCGGATAGAGCAAGTTTCGACATACAGGATGTGATAGATAAATTGTCCTCTAAATTACTTTCTTTCTTTTTTATGTGCCATGTCCTGAAAGGACATGGACGATCATGGCTCTTCACCCCCCTCTATCTCGTGCAGCTCTAAGCAAGCACCTTTCCTCTGCTTCCTCCCCCAGACTACCTGCTCAAGCTCATCAGGTATGTCATGTGCTGCTTGCCCTTGTCTCTCTTTCCCTCTATTTGACCTGTGAGTATCAGATTCTCCAGGCCCCCCTTCCTTATTATGTGTCCCAGAAACTTCAACTACCTCTTCTGGATGTTAATTATAAGCCTCCTCTTTGTTTGTAAACTCTCTAAGACCTCGTCATTGCTCACATGCTCAATCCATGGTATCCTTAGCATCCTTCTGTAGCACCAAATCTCCATCCCCTTGAGTCTACTTCATCTTTGAGGAAATCATCCAGCACACAGAAATGAAAATAACACTGACATCTCATTTTAACAGATATATTCACCAAAATTGCACAAAAATATCTCAAAGAGTAAATTTGTTCAAGAAAATTGCCATTGGCTTCAACCACAGCCCTACAGACGACTTTGGAATCTCCTGCAACTCTCATGGAAAGTCTCCTTGTTTAAGTTGGTGGATGCTGTCATAATCCTTGCCTTCAGTTCATCTTTGGTGTTACAAGGAGTTTTGTTTATCTCTTGCTCAAATGGGTTGCACACATAATAATCAAGGGGGTTGCAATCTAGAGAGTTAGGTGGCCAGATGTAAGGGGTGATGTGAGCAGAGACAATTGTCTGACAGCCATGATGGGGTTCTTCTGCTTGTATGGTATGGTGCAGAGTCCTGTTGCCAGATGTAGGGTCTTCTAGCAGCCAATCTATTGACCCAGATCAGCACTGTCTCTTCAAGGCACTTGATGTAGGCCTCTGTGTTTATTCTGAGGGAAGATAAATGAAGGCATAACATCGTTATCACTAGTGATCATTCCAAACACTAATGATGTTGACTGGATATATCATCCAACCCTTTCTGAATCCTCTGCACTGTACTCAGATTGACACCCAAACACTCTGAAATGTTCGTATTAAAGCTTCCCTGTAAATGTCAAGCAGTACATCATGCCATTTTGAAATTTGTGGCAGAGTGAATTGCATCATGGTACCCAACTGAGTATACTATAATGTGTAGTCAACAAAATCACAAAATGATGCATATGTGCAAAATTAAAAATGATATAATGGCGACAATTTATCCATCGCACCCAGTACAAAAAAAAAAAACAAAAAAAAAAAAAAACGATTTTTCCCACAAAGGTAATGTAATTACATCCTGAATGTAATTCCCCAATGTGTTTTCTATGGGGGACCAGAACATTTACAGGGAGCACAATGACTCTGTTGGATAAAGCAAGTTTTCAGCTAAAAAAAACCTTATTTTTCCATATAGTCACCAACCATTTTTTTCTTGTTGGTGATCAATCTTCTTCTCTATGTTGTGTCCCTTCAAGAGGTGAGTGTGTATGGCTTTCCACCACTTCTTGCCTTTTGTAGTTCTTTGTAAATTTTTGTCTTTTTGCTATCTCTCCTAAACCTTGTTTTGCCAACCATTTACCCAAACATGCACTGCTTACCTCTGTCCTTGCCTTCGATATGTCCTGTGAGTATCACATCTTCCAAGTCTTTCATTACATGCCCTAGAAATTGCAACTCTTTCCGATATTAAGTGTAAATGTCATTTTTGTTTCTATTTTATTTAAAACTTTGTCATTGCACACATGTTCCGTCCATGGTATTCTCAGCATCCTTCTTTAGGATTATATTTCTGTTGCTTCAAATCTCTTTCTCATCTGTGAGGAGAATGTTTCCACCTTCTGTTAAAACGGTTCCCAGATATTTAAATTTAATTTGATTTTGATGACTCCAATTTCTATTTTACAAGTCGGGCTGTCCATTTTGTTGGCAACCATGCATTGAGTCTCTTTTTTTTTTTTTTAATTGACATTTAGTCCTTTCTGTTCACTTTAAACCATTTGGGAGCAGTATGATCCAACATTATTTTGCTTTCATCTGCTCACCAAATTCTGTGCTCAAGTTCAGCAACTTTGAAACCCTGTTTAAAATAGCATCTGAAAACTGTCAGAAGGCGCCACCAATTTTAACATCTGAAAGAAAAAAAGCTATAGTTGAATAGCACTGATGCTGATATTATATAAGAACGATAGTCTCCCTTTTGATGGGCATATGCTTTAAACTTTGTAGTAAAGGTCTGTAAAAATACTTTTGATACACCCTTATATATAATTCTTTAGATGTGTACATGAAATAAGCTTTGGAGTAAAGGTCTGTAAAAAAAAAAAAAAAAATTGATACAAACTTTTTTTTCTACATGCAGCATGTGAAAGCATGGATTATATAATAAAATTAATGATATATTGTCATCAAAGATAGTTGTTAGATATATACATGAAATCAGTCTGAGATTAAGTGTTTGCAAAAAACACAAGTACTTTTGAAGAACCAGAATATATTAATCGTATATTTAATAGTTTAGAGTCTTTAGATGTCTACATGAAATAAACTTTTGAGTAAAGGTTTGTCAAAAATGAAAAAAAATTTGGGATTGGGTTAGTGCTTTTGATGGCATATTAACTGCTTTTTGGTCATTCAGTGTTAAAATATTTTTTATACTTGAGTTAAATGTTGGTCAGGTTTATATGTGAGTCTATAGGTGAACATTGGGATGATTTTATACTAGAGTCTATAGGTGAACATTGGGCGATTTTATACTTACCTGAGTCTCATCTGTTTCACACTCTATCCTCATCTTTTGAACAGGAGTTGAGGTGTATCCTTTGTTTCCTGTTTAGGATTGAGTGATCAGTTCCTTTTAAGGTTTTTTTCATTGTCTTTCACTCCAAGTAGCATCTTGCATCTTAGTAGCATTTTTTCCTTGCCTGGGATAAATTGATAAAAAAGAAAAATTAAGAAAAAATGTTGTCTGGGTTTATACCTGATTCTATAGGTAAACATTGAACATTAGTTACTGAAGGGACTTAACTGAAAACTGAGATATCCAGAAAAGGCATGGGATGTTGAACTAGAATAACCTTCTCCCATGGACTAAATAAAGGGTTCGGTTTGATATTCCCACATACATCACATGAAGAAGGCCGGAGTGTAGAATGACTGAAACATTATGAAGATGACATTAGGGATGAGTACAACAGTCCAAACAATGTAAATAGTGTAAATAGTTACAATACTTCATCTCAGAAATAAAGACAGATGCTGAAGAAGGCTGAAGTGTACAATGGTTAGAACATCATGAATGTAACATTAAAGATGAGAACAAGTCTGAATAATGTAAACAGGAGGAGAAATTGTTACAATACCTCATCTCAGGAATAAAGACAGAGGTTTATACCTGATTCTGTAGGTAAACATTGGTTGGTTCTATACCCTATTTGATTGGTCAGGTCCTGATTCTGTAGGCAAACATTGGTTGGGTCCATGGCTTGATTCTGTAGGTAAACATTGGTCACATCCATGGCTTGATTCTGTAGGTAAACTTTGGTCAGGTCCATGGCTTGATTCTGTAGGCAAACTTTGGTCAGGTCCATGGCTGATTCTGTAGGCAAACATTTGTCACGTCCATGGCTTGATTCTGTAGGCAAATATTGGTCGGGCCCATAAGTGATTCTGTAGGTAAACTTTGGTCGGGTCCATGACTGATGCTGTAGGTAAACTTTGGTCGGGTCCATGGCTTGATTCTGTAGGCAAACATTGGTCAGGTCCATGGCTTGATTCTGTAGGCAAACATTGGTCAGGTCCATGGCTTGATTCTGTAGGTGAACATTGTTGGTCAGGTCCATGGCTTGATTCTGTAGGCAAACATTGTTGGTCAGGTCCATGGCTTGATTCTGTAGGCAAACATTGTTGGTCAGGTCCATGGCTTGATTCTGTAGGCAAACATTGTTGGTCAGGTCCATGGCTTGATTCTGTAGGCAAACATTTATTGGTCAGGTGAATGGCTTGATTCTGTAGGCAAACATTGTTGGTCAGGTCCATCTTGATTCTGTAGGCAAACATTGTTGGTCAGGTCCATGGCTTGATTCTGTAGGCAAACATTGTTGGTCAGGTCCATGAGTGATTCTGTAGGCAAACATTGTTGGTCAGGTCCATGAGTGATTCTGTAGGAAAACCTTGGTCAGGTCCCTGACTGATTCTGTAGGTAAACATTGGTCTGGTCTGAAATCATTCATCTGGAATGTTGCCTCTTTGTTGTGTGAGAGTCTTACCCCCCTGCAGAGGATGCATTCAGTGTCTACTAGGCTCTATCAAAATAGTAAAAACAACACTAATAATGTTACTATGTGGATCTCATCTTGATTGACAAGTGCTTGGAGAGCAATCACCCTGATATTATGCTTATGCACAGGAGCAGCCATGAATTTGTTTGAATAGATGTTGCAGTAGCTTGAGATAAGAATATTGTAAAGGCAGAGCAAGCCATAATAGAAAGGTACCAAGATTTGACAGGGTAAATCAGAGATGGTGGACAGACAGTTGCATGCCTAAACAAATGCATCCCTGGATATTTGCAAATCTCTTTAATATAGATATTTACACACCAATACCTTTAATTACTCTAAACAAATAGAAATGTAGTTACCATAAATAAAAAAAAAAAAACGAGAAAAATTTCTTTTTTAAAGCAAGAGAAAATTAAGCTAGCAGTTTCCATTCACACTAGCAGTGCAAAGCACAAATACCTGGTAGATTTTGGATTTTATAGATTATATTTCTATTTGGAACCCATGGCTAAGTTCCAAAAATCAAACACTGGTGTTGAAATATTTGTGCACAAGGAAAATTACAGCTACCATTATCATAAGAAAAATGCCGATGAAACAAAAGTCTACTGGTGATGTGTAGAGTGATCTTGCAACACTATTAATCTGTCATTCCATTTTAAACAAAAATGAACTTTTAATTTTTTTAAATTTTATTCCTTTTTTAAAAGTTTAAGATTATTACCTATGCTTTTTTCAAAATTTAGAGTAATTGCATTTAAAGCTTCAAAAAAATTAGAGTTACGCAATTATTTAGGGAAGCATTTGTCTAGGGATGCAATTGTCTGGTATGCAAATATTCAGTACGCAACTGTCATAGAAGCATCAGAGACATAAGTCATGCAGTGATGTGGTTAGACAGAGCTAAGAAATATATATTAATAAATATACATATACGTACGTTTGGGGTGCGACTTAAGTTTTGTTGTTTTACCAACTCATCAGGCACACAATATAACTTATGATTGTTTTAAAAGAATATAATGGGTTTCACTGGAGGAATGCTAAATTACATGCAGATTCACAGCTCAAATTTAAAATAAGTCAAATATAATATTGGTGTGTAAATACAGAAAATAGGGTGTAGGTAGGGGGCCATTTAAAAAAAATTAAAAGCAAATTTAAAGTTTAAAAGAGGAATACCAGTTGATACTTCAAAGTGGTAATATATATTGAAATGGTTAAAGGGGAGTAATCAATATATAACCTAAAATATAAGAAGTGAAAGTGAAATTTGGTTAATACATTTATCCAGAATTAAAATATTTTAAGACAAATTTTTTTCTATGGCTACGACCTAGCATGAGTTCATTCCATTTATTAAGCAGATTTAAATTATTAATATCTTTTTTAAAAATCATAAGTTATATTTGCAGTTAAAATGAGTTGAAAAGTACCCAAATGTATAAATATATATATATATATATATAATATATATATTAAAAAACTTAAATCACACCCCAAATTTATTTAGAAAAAAATATTATGCTTTGTTTTACATAATTTTATTTTACGTGTTTCTGGTCTATATATCTTCAGGTAAAAGTGGAGAATTTCCACATATTATTAAAATAATTAATTTTTTCTTTATGTTCAATGTTAAATATTCTCGATATGAGACATTCTCTTTTTTGTGTGTTGGTAATCCAATTTCCTTCTTGAATTCCAGAAAATCTCATATCAAGAATATTTAACATTGAACATAAGGAAAAATTAATTATTTTAATAATATGTGGAAATCTCCACTTTTACCTGAAGACGGTCATGAGACCAGAAACACATGCATGTAAAATTATGTAAAACAAAGCATAATATTTTTTCTAAATAAATCCACATTACATTGTAAAAAACGTTAGCGGCACCTCTCTTCTTTTTTTTAATATACATACTTTTCTCTTGTTGGAACCACTACTTATATATATATATATATATATATATATATATATATATATATATATATATATATATATATATATATATAGAGAGAGAGGGAGAATTGGAATGATCAGTGTAATATATCTCACTTTTATTAAAGCTTCATCAGAGAATGAGATTGGGAGAAAAATAAGAAATTCTGGTCTTTTTTACTTTTTCTGTTTGATTATCATTAGTTAATCATGTTTCTTGCATATTTGACTTGTGAAACAGATGTTAGTATAATTTAAATTATAATATCTATGAGCTAAAACTATTGCACACTTAAATACATAAAGCAATATATATGGTTTTTCAATTAGTCTTGGAATCCTTTTATTTCTTGTAATTTTGAAGGGACATGTCATCTCTCCTTGAATTCAGAATGCCATAAATTATACTAACCTTTGTTTAACAAGTCTAATGAATGTGAAACCTGAGTAACTAATAAAAATCAAACAACACCTAACCTATCTAAAAAGATAAACCGTTTACGGCCATATAACATTGGTTCCCATATGATCACCAAAGTTAAGCAACTTTGAGCTTGGTCAGTATATAAATGGGTGACTGTTTGGAAATACCAGGTGCTGTAAACTTGGATGTGAAGCTGATGTAATGGATAATCATTCTGAATTATTATTTGGATAGCTGAGCTCCATTTGAAAATGTTTGATAAGCAGTAGAAAATCAATCATTTATTTATGAGGGACGGGCAGGGTGTAATGTTGTGTTAGCTAAGTAAGAAGCAAGCAGAATTATAATATTGCTATGATTATCATTACATTAATAATAACAATAATGGTGATGGTGATAATAAAGATAATGATGATGATAATAAAATTATGATAATGATGGTGATGATGATGATAATAATGATGGTGACAATGATGGTGATAATAATAAAGATGATAATGATATGATGATAATAAAATGATGATGATGATAATATGATGATGATAAAATGATGATAATGATTATGATTATAATGATGGTGGTGATGATAATAAAATGATGATGTTGATAATGATAAAATGATTATAATAAAATGATGATGATAATGATGATAATAAAATGATGATGATGATGATAATGATTATGAAAATAAAATGATGATAATGATTATGATGTTGGTGATGATAATAAAATGATGATAATGATTATGATAATAAAATGATAATAAAATAATGATTATGATGATAATGATTATAATAATGGTGGTGATGATAATAAAATGATGATAATGATAATAAAATAATGATAATAAAATGATAATGATTATGATGAGGATAATGATGTTGGTGATGATAAAATGATGATAATGATTATGATAATAAAATGATAATGATTATGATGATAATAAAATGATGATTATGATGAGGATAATGATGTTGGTGATGATAATGATTATGATGATAAAATGATAATGATTATGATGATAATAAATGATGATAATGATGATAATAAAATGATGATAATGATTATGATGAGGATAATGATGTTGGTGATGATAATGATTATGATAATAAAATGATAATGATTATGATGATAATAAAATGATGATAATGATGATAATAAAATGATAATGATTATGATGAGGATAATGATGTTGGTGATGATAATAAAATGATGATTATGATAATAAAATGATAATGATTATAATAAAATGATAATGATTATGATGAGGATAATGATGTTGGTGATGATGATAAAATGATAATAAAATGATAATGATTATGATGATAATGATTATAATAATGGTGGTGATGATAAAAAATGATAGTGATATTAAAATGATAATTATGATAATAAAATGATGATAAAGGTAATGATAAGATGTTAACGATTCTGATGATAATAGTGATGATGATACTAATAAAGATGATGACAATGATGGTGATGGTAATAATAATGAAAATGCTGATGATAATAATAAAAAATGATTAAGCTAAAGATAAACAATGAAAAGTCATTTAAACGTCATAATACACATCTCTGTATCTCTGGCGTATGTAAGCGCTTTGGTAGAGGGTCTCTATATGCAAACAGTATAAAATAGATGAAAGTTGAATCTGTCTGCATCACCATGGTTCCAGACTTCTGCGGTTGTTCTTCAGAAGTCAGACGCCAGATTTAGCATCCGATCCAAATGACAAATAATGCTGAACCTCAATAGCCAAAATGGTGCTATCAGAAGCCTGTTCGCTCGAATGATATAGTCCTAATAATTTGGTCTGGTCCACTGACCCCATACACACAGCCCCTGCGTTCGTTCTGGCACAGTCTTTAACTGATTCATTTCAATGTTTTCATGTAAATGGCTAAAAGGAGTCCACACTGAAAAGATTTGTTCAGAATTCTTGCACTAATTAAAAGTGATTTATTTCTCTAAAAATAGAAATGGTCATTAAATAGATGTCTAGCTTGCTGGCACCGAGACTAACCTTCCCTTTTGTGGGGTAAAAATTGATTTGCTTGTGTCTATTTCTCTATAAGTATGGAAATATATCCGTTTTTAGTATTTGTTCGTTTGGGACTGTTTTTTCCTTGCTCAAAAGGCTCCATTTATGTGAGTGTGTTGTGACTATACATGTCTATATATATTTCTACATGTGCTTCCACATGTGTGTACGTGTACACATGCTTCTATATGAGTGTGAGTGCACTTGTGTATGTGTGTGTGTGTATGCATGTCTCTATTACAATGTAATTAAACAAGGTTTATACAGTGTGTGTGTGTATATATATATATATATATATATATATATATATATATATGTGAAAAATATATAGAAAATAGGAAGGAACTGGTTAGGTAAATAATCCAAAGTCCCTTAGTATTTTAGTTACTATTTTTAAAAAATAGTGCTCGATAAAATGTAGCGATTTGGAATCATATTTTTAAATAAATAATTATATATATATATATATATATATATATATATATATATATATATATATATATGATAGAAATTATTAATCCCTTATAATAATTTCTATCATGTGTATATCATTTTTGAACTGGCTTCTAATGCTCTAGAGTGAGCGGCTTGGTAAGAGTAGTCGTGGCTCCAGGGGGCACAGTCCTATGGTTAGAGAGAATCTCAGTAAAGTTCCGCCACGGAATATGTGAGCGAGCGGAGCTATATTGAGTCTGATTTGCAATCTCTTCATCACCAAGGCCTGTAGGAACAGTTGGTATGATGTTTGCTTGACAACCGAACTGTCAGGGTTTCAATTCTCGGTAGTGGATGCGCACTGCTGATGAGTCCCAAATATAGGACGAAATGGCCGTCCAGTGCTTTCTGCATTCTGTTTAGGTTTCAGACTTGATGAATTACTTATATATATATATATATATATATATATATATATATCTCCTTTAAAAATTAGGAAGTCAATTGAATCCACTACCTTGGTTTCGACCTTATGGTATCCTCAGGCGATTTTTATCAAACACCTTTGCCTTTCTTCTCTTCCTCCTCCTCCTTCTACTTCCTTCTTCACATCCTCCTCCTCCCCCCTTTCCATTACACCTGATGTTGTGTTTATTTATTTATTTTTGAATATCAAATGACCTCTCAACACTATATTATTTTCAAAAACATGATGCCGAGTGTAATGAAAAGGGAGGAGAATGTGAAAAAGGAAGTAAGAGAAGTGGGAAGAGAAGAAAGGCAAGGATGTTTGATAAAAATCGCTTGAGGATCCCAAAAGGTTGAAATTAAGGTAAGCGGATTCAGTTGACCTCCTGACTTTTTAAAGTTAAAAGCTCTACATGTTATTTTTATTTTTTCATACATGTATTGAACACTTTTAATGCTACTGTTTCCTGGTCTGATTCAACTCTGACCATTAACCATTTATGTATTTTATTGAAAATGAAACAGAACTAGGTATTTTAATTTAATTTATATAACTGAATTTGAAGTTTTTAGCTTCTGTTTTTGAAACATGGTAATTCCTGTGTAGCAATGGAACCATATTTTTTTTTTTAAATAATTATAATCTAAGCTCTACTTGTGTATCAAACACTGTTTTTTAAAAATAAAAACAAAAATACTAAAGAACTTCAGATCCTCAATCTAACATTTTATCAATATCTTTGCACACACACACACACACAAATATGATTATTTTCTGTAAAGTGCTAAATAGAAAGCCTACAAAAATCCACAAAAGAAAAATCCACAAATAATAATAATCCCAACAACCATGATAAAAGTAGGCACATAATCTTACGAATCAACTCCATAACAGCTACCATTGAAAATAACCTATCCAATGTTAACACAAAATTCATCAACACCGCCTCTGAAACAATAAGAGATATAGTTATCATCAAATGAGATAGAAGCAACAAGAGGACAACTGCAGCAATAAAACTGATTGTACAAAATATGAACATCATAGAGATATGCTGCACAGCAACCCTTTAAACATGCTTGTGGTTCACATTTGACACACACACACACACACACACACACACATATATATATATATATATAAAGAAATAGAGTGTGCTATATTTATGGGATAAAGTGCTCAATATCAGGGATAGAGCGTATATAAATATAAAAGTGAACTTTGAAGTCAACACTTGGAGGCAGCAGGCTGTTTCATGCCAGACACAATCATCAGGCCAACGTTTGTATATGGATGTCAGTGTGTGTGTGTATATATATATATATATATATATATATATGTGTGTGTAAAAAAATATATAGAAAATAGGAAAGAACTCGTTAGGTAAATAATCCAAAGTTCTTTAGTATTTTTGTTATTATTTCTAAAGGATATTATTAATAATATTTATGCTCTACTTTTGTATTGATCTTGTTACTTTAATTTCAATTTAATTCAAATAATTATATTGAAGTTTTCGGCTCGTTTTGAAACATGAGAACTCTTATGTAGCATTGGAATCATATTTTTAAAAATAATAATTTGTAATAATTTATCTTGAGTGTTGGTTGATTGATTTTGATTTGGAGGACCTCAAGAATTTGAAGTCTTTGTTTATTGTTTCAATATAAGGGAGCTGACTGAAAATTGGTAGAAATGTAAAATGGCATTTATGTTATATGCATTTTAATATGTTGTTACTATATTCATAATAAATTTTGTTGAGTGTTGTTTGATTTTGATATCAAGGGCTTCGAGAATTTGAAGGTTTTGTTTATTATTTTCATGGTGTAGTCTATTGGTGTTGTCAGCAAGTATTTCCCTATATTGTGAAATGGACAGGAATGTGTTTTTTAAATGATGGGTGAGAGAATTTGTATCCAACAAATGAAGTGATAAGGTTGTAGTTGTCAAGCCAACATATGTACTTACTTTTTTTTTGTCAGAGATACAATCTTCCAAAGGACATTTAAACTTATATACAATATTGGTCTTTTCCAAGACACTATATCTATAAGGGAGCTAACCAGAAATGGTAGGAATGCAAAATGGCATTAAATGTTGATCAAATGTATTTCAAAACGTTGTTGCTACACTTGTAATAAATTTTGTTCAGTGTTTGGTTGGTTGCTTTTGATATAAAGGGCTGCAAGATGTTTCAATTTTTTTCTTTATTATTTTCATGGTGTACTATATTGGTGTTGCCAATAAGTATTTTCCTGTATTGTGAAGGTGGACAGGAATGTGTCTTTAAATGTTGTACAATAGAACTTGTATCCGACAAATGAAGTGAAAGACATCTTGATAATGTTGTGGCTATCAAATATATATTTTTTTACATATTTATATATATTTATGCTAACTCAAATATAGGTACTCACTAGAAATGTTTATATTAATAAAAAATAATATTGCATTAAAAAAGAATACTTTAAAAAATTGTTGTTTATATTTCAATCATGAAAATACATTTAGCAGGGATAAACTTTGAAGAGATGCATTTTACTTTTGTAGGTAATTGAGGTTAATTGCTATACCTTGGCTAAAGCGGTTGCTTACCTGATGGAAAAAGAGAATACTCGTTTGATTTCGATTACAAGATTTGTTTTTCCGCAGACGTCTTGATTTCTCTGTTAGTTTCACTGTTTAAATAACAGGAATTTCCACTAAAAATAAAGTTTATAATAATAGGAAATACTATTATAGTAATAAAACTGTTATTGCTATTATAGTAATAAATGTTATTATTATAGTACTAAGAATGTTAGTGTTATTATAGTAATAAGAAATGTTGTTATTATAGTAATAAGAAATGTTGTTGTTATAGTAATAAGAAATGTTATTATAGTAATGGAAATTGCTCCGAGGAACTGCATTCGCTGGTTCCCAAACTTCATGAGTTCAAGCGCCCTACGAGGCTGGCATCCCGCTCTCACCCCTTCACTGTCGAAACTCATAAATGTAGCCGTCTCTTCTACTCTAATAGCTTCATGTCTCGCACCTCTCGCCTGTGGAACTCTCTTCCCTTCTCCTGTTTCCCTGAGAGTTATAATCTCCAGCTATTCAAGTGTAATGTCAATCGACATCTCCAGTTGCCTTAATCTATCTACTACCCTCATCCTTTCTTCTATCACTCCTATCTGATCTTCCTATTTTCTAGCATTTGCGTCATAGTGGCTCCCTGCCTTGCTTGGGGTGAAAAATTTTAAAAAAAAAAAAAAAATAAAAAAAATTAAAAAATTCTTGTATTTTATAGTAATAAAAATGTTGTTTTTAAGACATAAAATGTTTGAGTATAGTAATAAGAAATGTTGTTGTTATAGTAATAAGAAATGTTGTTTTTATAAGAAAGACTTAATAAGAAAATGTTGTTATAGTAATAATGTTTTTATAGTAATTTTTTTTTTTAAAGAGCAATAAATAAATTTTATTATAGTAATAAGAAATAAAATTTCTGTTTAAAATAACATGTATTTCCACTAAAAATGACGTTTATACTAATAAGAAATATATAGATAAATGAATAAATTTATAAAAAACAAGCAAATAAATTGAAATGGCTAAAGTTGTAAATAATTGGAGATTTTTATCTATTTGCAAAAGTTCATGTTATAAGATACATGGCTCACCCAGGAAAATTGTGTAGACAGACATTTTTTGCATTTTTTTTTTTTTATCGATTCACCCCCAACACGGTGATAATGCCACTAAGATTCAAGGCGCTACTGGGAGTGAAAGAGAAGAAAATAAAGAGACTTTAAAAAGAATCGGAAACTCTATCCTAAACAAGGGATAAACATCTTGTTCAAAAGCCTGGAGAGGAGTATGAACTGGGCGATAAGTGAACCAGTCTGTTCTTATTAAGGAAAAATAAATAGCAAATAAAATTTCAGAGTTTAAGCAAAGGTGTTTTGAGTATAGACTTGAAGTAGACTTTATAAGGAACTGAAAACCCAGTCCTAAGCAGGAAACAAGGGATAAACCTCTTCTCCTGTTCAAAAGCCAGGGGAGGAGTGTGAACTGGATGATAGTGTTGGATTGGATATTCCAAGTTTAACAGTAAAATTTAATGTAAAAATAAAACTAACAAGGAAGTATTCATCCTCTATGTAGCTTAATGGTTAGAACATTCGATTTCTGACCATGTGACCCAGGTTCAAATCACACATTGTCAGGAATATGACTTCTTGATAATATTGACCTGGGAAGGTGGTTTCAGTATGTAACACCTTTGAAAAGTACATGAAAACCATTATCATGGGTTGACCTAAGCCTTGTGATAGAAACTGAGTCGACAGAACAGTTATGTCAATAGTTGTGCTAGCACAAAGTCACAAGTCATTGTGACCAAGGGTTTGAATGTGCTGTCCTTGCTCAAACTGTTGATCGCACCAGATGATGCACTCTCAACTAGAAACTAACTGAGGTTTGATCAGCATAGATGCAGAATAAATCACGTTATAAGCTCTTTGGATGCTGAACAATCACACATGTCTAAGCAGGCGTCTGCAATTGGGACTGGACATGCGGAAATGAGTGGCCAGCCATTACGATCAATATTATACATGATATGAGTGTAACTGAACAAAGTGCAAATTTATTTTACATATTAATCTTTTATCTTCATAGAATTATTTTTTGTAGAAATTCTTACATTATAAAGATAACTTCTTACAATAATACAAATTCTACAGAAATAAATTGGCTTTATTAAGAAATCTGCCAAAGAATCAGGGTTTAGATTCATATATAATTTAATGAATTATTTTATGAATTATTAAATATATATATATATAATATATATATATATATATATATATATATATATATAATAAAAGTTTTAAACACTAATATTCCATAGTCATAATTTATTCCATTGGAATCGTAAATACGATCCAACAGAAAAAAACAACAAAAGTTGTTTTTTTCTGTTTTCTATTTGAATTTGTAGGTCTGATGAATTGGATCGTATTTATGATTCCGATGGAATAAATTATGACCATGGAATATTAGTGTTGAAGCCTTTTTATTATATCCTTACTCTGTCCTAGACATTGAGTTCTACCTGGATTCTTCCTCTTGGAATTTTTATTCTAAAAATATACATGTGTGGGTATTGATATATTTTGCATATGTATGTATATTTTTATTATATATATATATATATATATATATATATATATATATATATATATATATATATATACACACACACACAATATATATGTACATATAAGTGTTGGGAAGTCAATTGATTAAATCTCCTGAGTATACTGTAAAGTTGAAACCAAGGTTGTGGATTTAACTGATCTCCTGATTTTTTAAAAAAATATATATATATATATATATATATATATATAAAGAAAAACAGTAAGATTTACAATCTGGTGTTCTTAGTAATTATTTTCTATTTTAAAGACATATTTTAAAAACTTGGTAATTCATATGCAGTGATGGAACCATATTTTTAAAAAAAATAATTATATATATATTATATATATATATATATATATATATATATATATATATATATATATATATATATATATATATATATATACACACACATACAAATAACTATATATATTTTTGAAACATGAGAACTTTTATGTAGCGTTGGAATCATATTTTTAAATAATTATATTTATGCTCTACTTTTGTATCGAGCACTATTTTAAAAAATAATAACAAAAATACTAAAGAACTTTGGATTATTTACCTAACGAGTTCTTTCCTTATTTTATATATTTTTACACACACACACACACACACACACACACACACACACATATATATATATACACACATATATATATATATATATAGCTATCCAGTATACTATTTTCATTTTAGGGGGAAAATTAAGTACCAAATTTTTTATTTCTATATACATTAGAATTAGTCAGACATTATGAAAAATTCTGTAAAGTTGGCGTTATGTGTGAGTCAAAGATGATTCATGTCTAATCGCTTTGGAGAACGGATTTGAAACTCTTTGAACATGATACAAAACAGCATAATGAAAGCACCACATTCCAAGCTGAAGGTCCCCCGGGGAGCATCTCACATAGCAAATGGCTGTATTTCCCAAGGTAAGGTTCCAATCGGTATGTATCAAGGGGGATGATTGAATATTCTGGGAGTCATGGCCACTTCTGAATGCCCATTGATAACACTGGCATCTAATACCAGCGAGACCAGATCCGCAAAAAGAAAGTACTCACAGAAAAATCCCAAACCCCCAGAATGACCAATCAGTGTTGGCCAAGTTTTCACTTCTGGCAATGCTATTGACCTCGAGTGATCCAGATCATTGGGCAGTTGCAAAGAGTCAAATAACCAAATTCAGTAATGCTAAAAAGATGTTTCTTATATTCCAGAATGGCATCACCCAAAAGACCAGTGATATCCAATTGCCAGAGGGCAACCTAATGTCTTCAGGCATGCAAAACCAGGATAAACTTGGAGAATATGTTAAGAGATATGCAAAATCATTGCACCTTTGAAAGAAAGATCAGATAAATTTGCGAATAACAGAAAATATCGGAGTTTGATGGTGAAAGTTTAGCAACATTTTACTAAGTCAACTTTGAAATGGAAAGATTCAAATAACCTAGTACATTGTTAAAAAAAATGACAAAAAGAATAATAATAACCTAATGGTTATAAAAGATTTGTGGAGATTATCTTCTGACAATGTCTGTTACCTCCATATAAAACTTATGGGTGTATATTGGACATGTTATTATTAAAAGAAAATGCACAGTGTATTGATAAATAGAAAATAAAATTTTATATAAAATTGTCTAATAGATCTGTAATAAATAAATAAATATATATATATATATGGAGAGAGAGAAAGAGAGAGCTACTTAATTGATAGTGAAGAAAATGTTATGTTTGTATGAGGATGGCTTTAACCATTTCAATCTTCAACTGGTTGATCTAACATTGCATTTCAACACTGGCTGTTACAATGACTGCAGCATTGGAGAATGGACAAAATTTATTTATCAGTTTTGATTAATTTTCCATCTGTTTATATATATATATATATATAATGTATTGATTCACTTTAAAAAGCCCCCTCTGCTTCTCATTGGCTTATGGTCTTATATCCTGTCAAGAAACTTTTCTAATTAGTTGGTTGAAATATGACATTGTGGCTTGGCGATTCTGATTATCTGTCTATTTTTAAAGTTGGTGAAATTTTAGTCTTCTTGTTAGTGTTTCTCTCTTTCTTTTCTACTAGGCTGTTTGGGAAAGATTTCTGATTCGTTGATAGAAATATGGCATTGTGGCCTGGTGATTTTGATTATCTATTTTTAGAAAAGGTGAAATTTTGGTCTCCTTGTTCATATGTATTTTTATTTATTTATTTCTCTTTCACCACAGAATATTGGAAGATTTCTCAAAATGTGCCATCATGTTATTTTTCTGTCAGTCATGGAAGAGTTCTCCAATGTATTTGTTTCATCTTTGAAGTATTTTTTTCTTCCTCTATTCTTGACGTTCCTTCTTTTATGCATCTTGTTAATGCACACGTCTTTTGCCATTTTGTAATTTCTCATTATTTTATATTTATCTATACAATCACCAAAGTTAAGCAATGTTGAACTTAGTCAATACCTAGATGGGTGACTATTTGGTATTATCAGGTGCTGTAAGTTTGGATGTGTTGGTGGTGTAATAAATAATAGCTCAAAATTGTTAATTAGAGCGCCAATTTCCAATTTCCATTGGGTTTGTTATGTTTACTTACATGCAGATATCCTTGACAAAGGTGTGAATCTATCTCTTCTTTGCTATGGGTTAATTAGTAAGAAATCATTATCAAAAAAAAAAAAAATTTTAGATCTAAAAATATTGACTGGTTTTAAATAACCCACAGACGGTTGATAAACCATAGAAAATGGATCAATCAATTATTCTTTCTATTTCTACACAGCTTTCATTGAGTCACTCCTCTTTTGCCTGCTTGCATTTCTTTCTAATTTCTTTGTGGCATCTTCCTTATTATAAAACGCAGATTGTGTGTGTGTCTGTCTGTACGTTTATATATTGGATTGGATTTCCTACATTTTTCAACTGATTTCAACAAAACTTCACAGGACTACGTAAAATTACCTTGAATTACCTCTGACAGCGCCAAAAATTGGAAAAACACAATTGTTTTTGCACAAAATCAATTTGAAAACACGATTCTGTCACCAGAATGAAAGGGGGACAACTCATATCAAGTTATACTTATTATAAAACCCAGGTTGTGTGTGTGTGTTCATTTATACATGGGATCGGATTTCCCACATTTTTTAACCGATTTCAACAAAACTTCACTTTTTTTTGGCAGGTAGTGTTTCTTATTGTCTTGCACACTTTTTTCTTTATTTTTAAATTCAGAATGCTCTAAAAATTCCATTTACAAGACAATTGTTTATAATAAAATGCTATTCAATTGGTAGACTCATAACGATTGAAAACAATGTTTTTGTTTGAGTTTGGGTTTAACCAATTTGTAAAAAAAAACAAAAAAAAAGAACAAGACATGCATGTCCATCAACCTTAAACAATAATCTTTGTCAATTTTTCACTCTTTATGATGGTCGATACTTGATCTATCTCTTACTGTTACATCCCCGGGCAACGCCGGGTTCTCCTGCTAGTGTAGTATATTTTCTACTATACCTTGGCATTATTTTCCATCTCCTTTTAATCCTATTAAGAGTTTCATTTGTTATCCACTTCTGTTTTGTTTGTCTCGTTTTCTTAGGGATGATCTCATTTGCTGATGTTACTGAAGCTTCTCTTAATGTTTCCCACTTTGAAGACAATTTCATAAATGAAACTGTCTTCAAAGTGGTTTGTGTTTGCTTTTAACGGTGTCAGCATACGTCTCTGCAATTCAGGTCATTCAAGAGTCTGTTGTATTGCAATTTGCTTTCCTAATATTTTTTAAAAATAATTTCACTACAAACAAGGCAGGAATGCCACTAGTATGCAGGGGGTTACAGAGAGTGAAAGTGAGAGAAAAGACTGGGTATAAGGAGAATTAAGGAAAGGATAAAAGATGAACATGGTTCAAGATGACAGAAGAAGGCAACTGATGTTACTGTCAAGAGTTGTGGGAAAAGAAACTGTCGGAGTAGAAGTGACGGTTACATTTAACTGTTTCAACAAGCACAGTCGATTAATGGATAGTGGCTCGGATTGGGAATTGGAGAGCCAAGTTCAAATTCCACTCAAATCCATTACATTTACTTATGGGGTAATACCCTTGGTAAAGGTATGAATCCTATTCTTCTCCCCCCAGCTATGGGTAAATAACTTGTCATCATTTGTACTCTGGAAGCACCCATCATCTGTCAATTGATCACACAAGTTAACCTTTCCAGATAGGATAAAACGTGACACATTGATCCCTAAGGAAGATCTTTTAGGAGCTATGACGGATAGGGAATACTGGAGAGGTGTAGTGAGTTCAATCTCGGCTGAGGCCGCAAGATGATGATGATGAAATAGCTGGATAGACTGGGTTCTGTAGCCTTGGATAGCAACTGGTCTACTGCAGCAAGAAATGGCAACCTACTACAGGAAAAAATTTGCCTCATCAGTCTTGTATCAAAAGATACATGATCACCTAAGCATGTATCACGCATGGCACATAACTGACTGAGTGATTTCAACGGTAAAAGAGAGGGACCTAGATTCCAGTCTAGTGTGGTAATTATCATCACCATCATACATACAAATCATGCGGCAAGCATGCATTGGTTAATCTCCTCAAAACTAGCTCACTGATTGGTCAATTCCGACCAATCAGATATCCTGCACATGAGGAATGAAATTTCCCGCTCACTAAGGTTTGAGCCAGTCACGTGATACACTACCTTATAAAAACAAAACACATGTAAGCTCTCTCTCTCTCTCTGTTTTTTCTACATTCATCTTATTCCTTGCTGCCAATATGTAATCTTCAAGAGCCCCCGTATTGACCATGCGAACATTACCAATTCACGCAAATACGAACTCTTAACTCTTCTGAACTCTTACCAACTTTACCAATTCACATTTCCTAACATGCAACAGGAACTTTATTCTTCTAAAACTTGAGTTTAATAATTACTTCCTCTTTATGAGCTCCGGTACAAATATTTCCAAATCTAAGAGACATAACTCATTCAAACCTTCAGCTTACATGCATGTACATCAACACTAATAAATTCAATTATTATGTTTGGAACCATTACGTTATGTCTTGTATTTTATACTATGTGTTATTTTACATCAAATATAAATTGCATTGTGACCGCTACATGTTTGGTAACCTCCAGCGTCTTTGCTTATCCTTTTCCACGTCATTCCTAGTCCAAAGATAAATAATTGTGGTGATGCGTGTTACACTAGTAGCATGCTTAAATTCATGTAGTTGGGGTATTGGAGGGGGGGAAAGCTGTTGGTTATTTTTTTAATTTCTGTAGATTTATTCTAAGATTGCATATCATTGGCACATTCTTTAATTATCATTTATTCTGTATTCTAAGAATAAGAAACTGCGGAAGAATCAGAAACCAAATTTAAATTTAAAGCATTCAAGTCCGTCAAATTAGGTTTAAATAACATTGAGTAATGAACCATAATTTCTATTCACTTTGTTTGCAAGGCTTAATCAAACTACATTCTCTTACTAAGTGTTAAATAATATTTAACATAATTCTCTTCATTGAATATGTAAATCATAGTAACTAAAACCCAAGAAAAATAAAAAAAAATAAAAATAATGTCTCCTCTTTAGTTTGAATAAATAGCTTCTCTTTACTATTCCACTTCCTGTATGTTACTTCCTGTCTATCCTGTCAAGGAAAGCTGTTTTGAATGCGTTCAGAATAATGAATGTAAATTTATTTGAAATTTATTATTGTGGCAATTTGTTCACACACACACACACACACACATATATATATTATATATATATATATATATATATATATATATATATATATATATATATATATTACAGACAGTTTTGTAGAATCATAAGGAGCAAGAATAATTTGTATTTTCATATATCTTTCTTGAAAGATATGGCATAAAATTATTTAAATTTGTTTTTATTAAAAAAAAAAGAGATGTTTGTGATATAAGCTTATTGGAGTCGTTTTGGAAGTTAGATGTTAATGCAAGTAGAGTTATGCGTAAAAAAAGTAATTTTCATTTTTGATAGGGATGTATTTTTTTTTTTTTTTTTTTTTTTTTTTTTTAAATCGTTCATCTGATTACTAAATCCTTAAGGATTCTTCTTGTATTTATAATAATATTTATTTATTTTACTAATGTTCACCTAATAGAAAGGCTCAAGAGCTACTCTACTGAGGATGTACCCTGATCCACCAATTGCAATTATAGATTGACAGTTAAGCACATTCTGATTGAATCTAAAAGCTATCAGCTTAAATGTAACAAATACTGCAATCTCACAAATATAACATTGTTTTAAAATGTTGCTGCTGGACAGATAATAGGGCTTCAAAAATAAATAGGTATTTATAAATTCCTTTCACATAGTTTATATATGAGTATATAAGGATTTCTTTAAGCAGATTCAAATTGACCGATTAAATCTATTTGAAACAAATTGTAGCTACCAAAGTGAGCTCTCCAACTATTGGGGAAAAGGAAAAAAAATAAAATTATGTATGTGATATTTGTATTCACCTGGTTGGCAAAATGACCCATCAGAGTTGGCATTCCATTAAACAAAATCAAACCAAACCATGAGCAACTCAAGAGAGAGGGTTAATGTGTGGTGTTGTATGATCATCAGAAAAGGTAAGAAGTGAAGTTCCTGGGGTTTAGGCAGGAAAGATAATGGTTAACTATAAAAGGTCAAGAGTGTAGTGATTAGAAAAACATCCTGCCAGGAGTTTGTTCCACAAAGCAGCTGTTTTTGAAAAAAAGCTGTTCAAGTGGAACTTACTCCTTACTAATGGAATACAAATGGAATGAGGATGATTCATCTTTGTGTGCATGGCATGGCAGGTACCAGCTGCAAATGTAAGGGCTGGTGGAACCAAGGTAAATAGCTTGTCACAACACTTGCCATGGAAATAACAGCTCTAAAGTAGTGAGAGGTTGCAACATTTCTACTGTGAGGAAAGAGACTATAAGGTGGATAATAATTCATCACCCACAAGACCATGTAGACATTTTTGAACTCGATGAAGGAAGGCAAGTGAGTATTGGGCAACTCTAGCCAAGATATGGCAGCAATACTCCATTTTGGGTCATATCTGGCTCTTGTAAAGAGAGAAGGGAATCAGATACTTATGGGAATGGTATAATGAACTGACCATTTTTCTTGCATATTTAGCAATAGATCACATATATGAGTTCCACTTGAGTTCTGAGCGAGAAAAAACAATGTGCATGATGTAAAATTAGAAATACTGTATAAAAAATAAAATGACAGGATTGTGATTTTATATATATATATATATATATATATATATAGTCGACTTTCCCGTTAAATTCAATGTATGAGGGTCAAGCAGATCAGTTCCCACGAAACCGACAGCCCAACACTGGCACATGAGATTTGATTATAGCGGTGAAGGTTTCGTGCAGGACCATTCACGCTTTTTGAAGGGCTGAATTCAGAGACCTGGTGCACTAAAAAAAAGGTCTCCATTTTTTTTCCCTCTGCAGGTTTTGAATTCAGAGTTGTCCTTCTCCTACACCAGTTGCCATCCAAGGCTATAGAAACCAGTCTGTCCTGCTATTTACCCATAGCTGGAGGGTATTAGCACGTAAGTGAATGTAATGGATTCAACTGGAATTGAAATCGGCTCTATGAATTCCTCAATCAACCGCTATCCATTACTCCACCGTTCCTCTCTCTCTCTCTCTCTCTCTCTCTCTATATATATATATATATATATATATATATATATATAATTTGATTATGTTTAGGGGGTGGATTCTCTTGTCTGTTTTGGGATGGCACTTATACACACACAGACATATACATATGCATTATAGTTCACTCAAACACACACACATATAAACAATGTGAGACCATGCACAAATATATATTCATAGGAGAATCACCCCGCATCAAACATAATCAAACACAAACTAACATAAATAGATTCAATTTTTAAAAAATAAATGAGTTTGTCTGATGATCACAAAAGTGTTAAACCCAGGGTTAAAAACTCATATCCATACAATGGAATATGTTAGCTCTATCACTTGAAGTGAGCACTTTCTAATAAGTACCATGAAAATATATATCACTGAAAGTGAGCACTTTCTAATAAGTACCATGAAAAAAAATATATATATATATATATATATATATATATATATATATATATATATATATATATATTTGGTTGAGAGATGTGAGTTTGTGACCCTGGGTTTCACGCTTTAGCGAATTCAGACAAACTGATATTGAGCGCTTTCTAATAAGTACTTTGCATATAATATATAAATAATTATACATATATATATATATATATATTTATTTATATACACTTTTCATATATATATATATATATATATATATATATATATTTATGTAGGTACAAAATTTAATGATCGAAATAAGAGTATAAAACTTAATATTAAAAAGACATATTAAAAAAAAAAATATGCAAAATGAACTAGAGACAACCGACATTTGTGTCATTTGTCTCTAGTTCCTTTTGCATATTTTTTTTTTTTTTACAATTCCTTTTATTGTACATTTTTCCTCTTGTTGGAGCCTGAAGAGCAGGAGCAAAACATTTTGCTTCAATTTTTTTTTTAATATGTCTCGTAATATTAAGTTTTATACTTTTATTTTGATCATATATATATATATATATATATATATATATATATATATATACCTAGTATGAGCCAGACAAACCTTTAAAAAACCCTCGAAATTTTGATTTGCTAATCAAATCAATCTCAAGAAAAAAAAAGGTTTTAAAAAAGAAAGAGCTACAAACATGAACTTCTGCCGACAAAAAAAAAATCGCACAGATGCAGGTCTGAAGCCCAAAAAAAAAACCCCGATACGAGTAACAACTAACTAACAAAAGAGCTCAATACAACCGTAGAGCAGACCTAGATACACCTAGTGAGCCAAACAAACCTAGGTTTCACCTAAACAATTAGTTATCTATATATATATATATATATATATATATATATATATATATATATAAATATTTAAATGGTTTGACAGATGTTTGCCTAGGAATTCATTTTTTACATTTAATAATTTATCTTGTTTTTAAAACCAATTTTTAACTTTTCTTATGAGCATATTTGGAATTTTTTGCTATTAGCGTTTATTTTTCTCTATCTTATACTGCTAAAAAAATTCAATTTTTGTATGTTACCATTTTTTACTCTGTCCTACAAGTTAATGTGTCACCTTATGGACCACAAAGCAATCTATATCAAAAAACATAAGTAATAAAAGATCCACTAACATAAGACAAATAATTTTAAACATTTACTAATATTTAATATTAACTGTTAAAAAAAAGGACTTAATCCAAAGAATGCCAAACTAACCGAAATCGTTTTCAACATTAGAACTATTGTTTTAGATATGTTCAACAACTCAGGATATATTTAGCCAATGAAAAATCTTCCTTGCTAGTCACCTGATCATGAGAAAATACACAAGAGCCTTCAATCATATATATGAATTTGTGTAAGTTTATGGCAATATATACAAAATCAGTTTATCATTCCTAAATTTGTCAGTCTTTCTGTCTGTCTCTCTCTATAGGCAAATACATAATGAGACAGAGTGAGGTAACCTAACTGTGGTCAGGAGTCAGGCAAGATGTCATATCTGCAGAGAGATTATCAGCAAAGTTAATTGCTTTTTTTTATGTACTATTTTTTTAAGTTCTCTTTATTATTTCTCATACACCATTTTGTTTTGTATGTTGACTTCAAGTGGCTTGGATACACCTGTTTTCATTTTTTTTTTTTTTATTTCGTTTTTTTTCATCAATTTTGTCTATATCATACGTAATTATTGTTTTGGATTAATTTATTTTATTAATTTTTTTACTTTAATTTTGTTTATTCTTGCTCATTTTTAGTTTTGGATTTTTAATTGTGGTTAGTTGGGAACCTTTTGTCATTAATAGAATTTGTGACATAGTCCAATAATGTATCTAAAATAATCATTGCCATAAAAGTATTAATGTTCATTATCACATTTTCTTATATAATCTTTTTTCTTTTTCATCGACCGTTTATATATACTAATCAGTGATGCATTGTGGGTAGTATGTTGTATTGTTCTAATTGTTATTTTGGTTGGTGGTAATAATTGTTTCAAATTATTCTAGGGACTATTGGGTGGAAATAATTGTGGATCCAGGTGCAGCTTTTGGGCTATTTATAGTGTTGTTAACATTTATATTTATTATCATTTTATGGCTGGGTGTTATTGCATTTACCTGTATGTATGTATGTATGTTCATGATTTTTTTAATTCATTTATTATTTACTTAATTATTGTTTTGGATTAATTTATTTTATTTTTTAGTTTACTTTTTATTTATTTTTGTTCATTTTTAGTTTTGTATTTTTAAGTAACATAGTAAAAAATTTGTTTTTGTGTCTGCATTTTGTGATGAGTTCTGATCATTTATTTAGTAGTTTATGTTGGTCTGGGAAGGTAATTATAGCTATTTTATCCTCCAGGCAGAGTTTACAGTTTTTGGATGTATTGTTGGAGGCTGATGCTGTTTTCCTTATTTTCCATGATATTTTTGGTGAGATTTGGTTTTTGTTTTTAATCTTCCAGATATGTTTAGAAAGCATTGTGCTGTTCAAATATTTACTACTTGTAAAGGATGTTTTTATTTCATAGTTTCTTGTTTGCAGGGTTCTTCATTTACCTACGATGCATATTTTGTCTTTGTTATATGCTCATTTTACACTAAGTAAATAATAAACAAATTAAAAGTTATTACCACCAGTAACCCCTAGAATAATTCAAAACATAACTGTCAGCACAATACAATACACTAAAATCAATGCATCACTAACTTACAAATAGTTAAGGAAAAACAGCGCCTGATGATTGTGTGTAAGCATGAAATAATGAAATGAGTGTAGATATCAATGTACAATTTTATGTTTATATACACTCTATCCCTGATATGGAGCACTTTAAACCATTATTATAACATACTTAAAACTCTGTTTTATTTCATATATATATATATATATATATATATATATATAATATATATGTGCAATCATTTTTTTCATCTTTGAGTAATTTGTTATTTTTTCATATTTTACACACACAAATGTGTGTGTATATAATCACTTATCTTTAACATTATATATATATATATATATACATACAAAAAATTTGTATATAATCACATTATCTTTATATATATATATATATACATACAAACACGTGTATATAATCACTTATCTTTTTATATATATATATATATATATACGTGTATATAATACATATATAAATATATATATATAACGTATATATAATCACTTATCTTTATATATATATATAATCATTTATCTTTATATATATATATATATATATATATATATATATATATATATATATGCTTTTATTTTATATATATATATATATATTATATCTAGTGTGTGTAATGTATATATATATATATATATATATATATATATGAGTATATATATATATTTTTTTTTCCTTTATATCTGTGTGTATATATATATATATATATATATATATATATATATATATATATATATTTTTTTTTTCCTTTTTTTATATATAATTATTATATATTATATATATTTTATATATTTTTTTTTTTTTGCATGTCTTTTTTTATATGTATGTCTTATAAGTATATATCTATTCTTTGTTTTTATATGTATATATATTTTTTTATATATATATATATATATATATTTATTTTTATGCACATATATTTTTTTGTTTTTTATATATATATATATATATATATATATATAATTTTCTATTTTGAAATGCATGTTTCATTTTTATATATATATATATATATATATTTCTTTATTTATATATCTATATATATATCATGTTGTTTTTATATGTTTATATTATTTCTTTGTTTTATATATCTTTTCCTTATATATATATATATATATATAATCTCATGCTCTCTCTTGCTTATATATGTATAAACAAACTTTACTGCAGATACTGTTGCAGGAAGACCAACACCTAATTTTATGCTGTCTTTTTTTCTTTTATTTAGGTGCATAAGTTTAAGTATAAACAAGGGCAATGACTTGCTGGCTTGAAATGACCTCGCAATATACATTAAGCTAGTATTCATATAAAATACAAATTTTATTATAACCTAATTATGTACAATAATGGATCATATACAATATAGGTGAACAATTCAACTGTAAAAATCGTAAATTAAAACAATGTATCTAAATACAAATTAGTGACATGTCATAAGAGCTTTATTCTGTTTTAAATATGTCAATGTTTAACAGAATTTTTTAACATTTTTCTTGTTAAAAACATTTAACAGATTTAACTTGATGAATATTATATATATATATATATATATATATAGAGAGAGAGAGAGTTTTTTTTTTTTCAAGACTTAATGTAAGCAAAACAAATATAGTGATTTCAATGGAAAAACCAGAATGACGTCAAAATTAGCAAAAACTTTCATCCTTTAATAATCAGTTGTGCTTAGTTTATGACATACTAATGTAGGTAGAAAAAAAGCAAATTTTGATAAGATAGCGAGACTTGCAAGGCACTGACTGAGGCCGGCAATCGGGTTTGTCACCCTGGTTGAGGCTTTGGAGTTTGTACACACCAGATTTTTAACTGTCTGTCTCTGTTTATATCTATCTATCTCTGTTTATATCTATCTATCTCTGTTTATATCTATTTATCTCTGTTTATATCTATCTATCTATTTATCTCTATTTATCTCTCTTTCTATCTATCTATTATTTCTTTGTTTATATATCTATCTATCTATTTATCTTTGTTTATATCTATCTATCTATTTATCTCTGTTTATATCTATCTATTTATCTCTGTTTATATCTATCTATCTATTTATCTCTGTTTATATCTATCTATCTATTTATCTCTGTTTATATCTATCTATCTATCTATCTCTGTTTATATCTATCTATCTATCTCTGTTTATATCTATCTATCTATCTCTGTTTATATCTATCTATCTATTTGTTCTCTGTTTATATCTATCTATCTATTTATCTCTGTTTATCTATCTATCTATTTATCTCTTTTTATATCTATCTATCTCTGTTTATATCTATCTATCTATTTTTCTATCTATTATGTTTTATCTATCTATCTATCTCTCTGTTTATATCTATCTATCTATCTATCTCTGTTTATTTATCTCTGTTTATATCTATCTATCTCTATCTATCTATCTCTGTTTATATCTATCTATCTATTTATCTATCTGTTTATATCTATCTATCTATCTCTGTTTATATCTATCTCTCTATTTATCTCTGTTTATATCTCTCTATTTATCTCTGTTTATATCTATCTATCTATTCTATCAGTCTGTTTATATCTCTATCTATTTATCTCTGTTTATATCTATCTATCTATCTCTCTGTTTATATCTATCTATTTACCTCTCTCTCTCTGTTTATATCTACCTCTATCTATCTCTCAGACCTCTTATATCTATCTATCTCTCTTTATATCTATCTATCTCTGTTTATAAGTCTGCTCAGACCTCTCTCTCTCTATTCTCTATTTACCTCTCTCTCTCTCTATCTATCTACCTCTCTCTATCTGCTCAGACCTCTCTCTCTCTGCAGTCTGCTCAGACCTCTCTCTCTCTCTCAGTCTGCTCAGACCTCTCTCTCTCTCGCAGTCTGCTCAGACCTCTCTCTCTCTCGCAGTCTGCTCAGACCTCTCTCTCTCTCTCGCAGTCTGCTCAGACCTCTCTCTCTCTCTCTCTCAGACCTCTCTCTCTCTCTCAGTCTCTCTCTCTCTCTCTCTCAGTCTGCTCAGACCCTCTCTCTCTCTCTCAGTCTGCTCAGACCTCTCTCTCTCTCTCTCTCCTCAGACCTCTCTCTCTCTCTGCTCAGACCTCTCTCTCTCTCTCTCAGACCTCTCTCTCTCTCTCGCAGTCTGCTCAGACCTCTCTCTCTCTCTCGCAGTCTGCTCAGACCTCTCTCTCTCTCTCGCAGTCTGCTCAGAATAATGTAAAAATTTCTGTCTTTTTTAACAGTTTAATTCTATGTACAAAGGAAATAAATTTATTGAAACTTTGTGTGTGTGTGTGTATATATATATATATATATATATATACACACACACACACACATACACACATACAAAATATCTATAAACAAAACAAAATGTTGTCAACAACTAGAAACATTTATACAATAGCATTATCTAAATTCTAGTTGCTGACAGCATTTTGTTTGTTGTTTATAGATACTTTGTTTCAATGAATTCATTTCGTTTTTTACCACGAAAATGTCCACATTGGATGCAACATGACTAAAACTACAGTTTTCCTATTGTCTTTTTCCTTTATATACATCTGTCTCTCTCTCTCGGCCCATCCCTATCTCTGCGTCGGTCTCGTCCCTGTCTCTGCCTCGGCCTCGTCCCGTCCTGTTCCTGTCTCTCCTTCGGCCTCGTCCCGTCCCTGTCTCTCCTTCGGCCTCGTCCCGTCCCTGTCTCTCCTTCGGCCTCGTCCCGTCTCTGTCTCTCCTTCGGCCTCGTCCCGTCTCTGTCTCACCTTGGCCTCGTCCGTCCCTGTCTCACCTCGCCTCTGTCGTTCTCTCTCTCTCCTTGGCCTCGTCCGTCCTGTCTCTCCTTCAGCCTCGTCCCGTCCCTGTCTCTGGCCTCCTCCCTTCTGATCTCTCCTCGTCCCGTCCCTATCTCTCCTTCAGCCTCGTCCCGTCCCTGTCTCTGTGTCAGCCTCGTCCCGTCCCTGTCTCTGTGTCAGTCTCGTCCCGTCCCTGTCTCTGTGTCAGTCTCGTCCCGTCCCTGTCTCTGCGTCAGTCTCGTCCCGTCCCTGTCTCTCCTTCGGTCTCGTCCCGTCCCTGTCTCTGCGTCGGTCTCATCTTGTCCATATCTATGATCATCTGTTTATCTACCTTAGATTATGTATATACTTCTATCTCTGTTTATTATAAATTGTTGAAAGCCATGAATAAATTTCCACCTTTAGTGTCTAATCTGATGATTTTTTTTCTATTTTCAGGTGAGTAAAATTAAATTTTGCTGTTTAATGTGGTAAGATTTTAACTTTTATCTATTGCTTCTAGTTTCTAATTTTCTCAAAAATACAACAACAACAAAAAAAAAGAATAACACTGAAAAATACTGAATAGAATTTGTGAATAATATGCATTTCACTGATTTTTTTGCATCCATCATTTTTAGTCTTATTGGGTCAGGGGTCAAATCATACAAAAAAGGATAAGTAAGACAGTCTAACTTATCCTTTTCATTTTTTGTTTTTTTCTGAATGTAATACTTGAAGCTCAATGATGATTCATTTTTGTTTTCTTGCAAAATTTTACATAGAATTTATTTTTCAAAAAAAGGGGAGAAAATATTTAATTTCAAAATTTAAAAAAATACTTATGATGTTACCTCTCAAATGTTCTGTAAGACTGTCAATTTATCTCCTAATTTCTGAAACCATTCCTAGGGGACACTCTCCAACACTATAAATACTCTGCGATAATTTTTTATCGCCCTCTTCTTACTTTTCTGCTTATACAACAATAATGTAAATCTATCGCAGAAGATTGTGTTCCCTTTTTAGGAAATGTATGAACACACATACATACACACATTTTCTCACTTCACATACTTTGGACCAAAAACTTTCCACATTCATTTTTTACACGCACTATTGTCTTTGTCATTTGTACCCCTTTTGTTGTTAATACATTTTAATTTGTTTGTACATATATATCAGTTCTTGTTGTTTCTTTACATTATTTTTGGTAGACATATTCTGAGTCTGCCATTTTTATTGCAGGCATTTCAGGAGACACCCGTGTTTAGCTCACAATGTGTAAAGCAGCCTGCAACAAGTCTTAAAGAAAAGTTTAAAAAGACAGACTGAAATATGTTAATAATTTTCATCTTTTGGCAGAAAGCCAAAAAATAACTTGATTTTGTCTTTAGGAGAAAGTAGCATTGGATTCCTGGTTCCTTTAAATGGAATCCAAAAGAGACTAGCCAAATTATATTCATAGTAGACACCAATAGAGAGATGAATTTTCATACAAATGTGCTCACTTAATATAAGCAATTTTAAAAAACTGATTTTCACAGCAAAAGCTAAATAAAAAATGTCTAATTTTATGATATTTAATTTTTCTAATTTCCTTTGTTTATATTTCCCTTCCAAATTTAAAATAAAATAGATATTTTCAAGAGCAAACAAGTTATTTCACCAATATTACATGAGGTAATTATTTTGACTAAATGAATGAGGTAATTATTTTTCCTAAATGAATGAGGTGATTATTTTTCCTAAATGAATGAGGTAATTATTTTTCCTAAATGAATGAGGTGATTATTTTGAGTAAATGAATGAGGTGATTATTTTGAGTAAATGAATGAGGTAATCATTTTGACTAAATGAATGAGGTAATCATTTTGACTAAATGAAGGAGGTAATTATTTTAAATGATAATTTAAAATTTTTTTTAACTTATTTTGTTCGTAATTTTTATTCCATGAGATATCATCATTATTCCTCTTAATTCTTTGGGGAACATAGGGCTGCAGCAGCACCTCTTCAATGGATATGGTTCTGGACATTATTCTTTAGCTTGGCCCATGTCATGCTGGCTGCCATCCTGGAGGATTTTCACCAACACGTGTCATATGCTCCACTTTTGAGGACTCTTCCTCAGGCATGTCGTTGTTTGAAGATATTGTTTAGGTTTCAGCAACAAGCTATTTTTAAGTGAGTAGATTGTTAACCTACTGCACAGCCCCTGACCTGGAGGACCAGGGTATGTCTTTCATCAGGCTCCTACCCCACAGACCTGTTCAGCTTGGTTGGACCGGCTAAAGGTCAAAGCTTCTGCCCACATATCTCTGGGGGTCATTGAAGCACGCAAACTGTCTTACCACATCAAGGCAACCCACCATCAGGATGGAGTTATTTGGTGTACTGTCTTGAAGAACATTGCTCAAGAGTGAAGAGACTGTGCAATATATAGATAGAAGATCAGCTCTGTCTTTCTTATCCATCTCTCAATTTTATATATCACATATCTATCAATCTACAGTGTGATTGAAAAAAGTGTCTCCCCATTTTAAAATACTTATGTATTAACAATAATTTTTACAAGAAATGGATATGAGAGGAAAGTGTTTAGCATGAGGTTTTATTTAAAATTTAATATGGGCACCAGATTCCACTACCAGCTTCTCAAGTTGCCTAGGAATCATGTCAACTGATTTCACCAGGAACTCTTGTGGTATGAAAGACAGGTGTTAAGTCGGGACTCTTGGCTGGCCACTCATAGATAAAATAGAGAGTTACTTTTCAATCATTCTGTATATTATTTGCATAATATATATATATATATATATATATATATATAATTTAGTTGGATTGATGTGAGTTTGTGACTCTGGGTTTCAATTTTTTGCGATCATCAGAGTTTCTGACGATCATGAAAGGTAAAATGAAACCCAAGGTCTAATATTTGCATCAATCAACCAAATGTTAACTCTACTTCTGAAATTGAGTGCTTTCTAATAAGTACCATGCATATAATATATAAATAATAATATATATATTATATATATATATATATATATATATATATATATACACACACATATCAATATATATATATATATATATATATATATATATATTAATATAGTTGATATTGTTGAGTGATAATAGAAATATAATAGCTTCATCTACATGTAAAAAAAAGGGTAAAAATAATGAAAACATTACTGATTAAAAAGAAAAAACCAGCACACAATAATATTAACTATGAACAGAAGACTCAATGTCCTGATTACATTTAGAAAATAAAACATTCCCATAATTCTGTATACATTTTCGCAACCAAAGCTAAAATCTGAAGTAATGTTGAACCCATAGATAGGAGGAAACAAAGAAATGAATTCATACCTTTCTCAATGGTATTTGTATATAAGTAAACTTCTCAGCACCACCCTCATGCACATAGACAATTGCCGAAAATTTTGAGTCTGACCAAAAAAAGGATTAAAAAAATTCTGACTTTGCAAAACAGGCTGCGAATTTTTCAGCACCTTCCTCATAATTTTTTTTATATTTTACATATCTGTGTGCACATGACAGGGTGATGAAAATTTTTTCAGCACCCAAGAAATAAAAAAAAAATTTTTTTTTAATTTGGACAGTGTAGACCTTTACAGAACCTGCTCATATGGGAGTTACTTTTCAATCACCCTGAATATATATCTCGTATCTATCTATCTATCTATCTATCAGTCCCATATCAATCTTACAAAACCTTCCTTGAGAGGGAAGAGACAGTGTGGTGAATAGATAGAAAATCAGCTGCTCCATATCTATTAATCTGTCTCATATCTATCTCTCAATATCCTAACTATCACCTATCTACCTCCTATCTGTCTCTCATCTATCTATCTACTTATATATATATATATATATATATATATATATATTTATTTTAGGATATTAAAGCATGTTAAAAATTACTACACAATTATAATTATGTTTCAACACCATAAATGTATCTCTTCAGGCAATGTTAACTACTGACTGTAGTTTAATATCACCTGAAGAGACACATTTATAGTGTTGAAACATTACTGCCATTGTGTAGCGATTTTTTAACATGTCTTAATATCCTAAAATAAATAATATTTAGTTCTACCCTGTATTGAGCTCTCTTTTAAGTTAAATGTTAAGTACAGTGGAATCATACTCCATTTGTTCTCATTTTACCTGAATATATATATATATATATATATATATATATATATATATATATATATATATATATATATTATATTTTTGACTCTCCGTATTTGACGTATGAGTGCCAAGCATATCAGTTTCTAGAAAACCAACAGCACATGAGATTTGATTATAGTGGTGAAGGTTTTGTGCAGGACCATCTACACTTTCTGAAGGGCCAGATACAGAGACCTGGTACACTACGTGCCACAAGGTCCCCAAATGACCCTCCGCAGGTTTTGAATTCAGAGTTGTCCTTCTCCTAGACCAGTTGCCATCCAAGGCTATAGAACCCAGTCTATCCTGCTATTTACCCATAGCTGGAGGGAGAAGAAGAGGATTCACACTTTTCCCAAAGGTATTAGCACTGGAATCGACTGGAATTCGAACTCGGCTCTCCAATTCCTTAATCCAAGCCGCTATCCATTACTCCATCATGCCTCCTATATATATATATATATATATATATATATACATACACACACACACACCTGATATTTATCTCATATCTGTCTTGCCTATCTATGGAGAACCTTCCTTGAGAGTGAAAAGATAGTGTGATAAATAGATATATAGAAAGAAGATCAGCTGCTCCATCGGGTTTTTGCTGTAACAATTAAATCATGTAAACAAATATTCTTATTTTCTCTCTCTTTTTGCTCATGCAGATATTTGGTGTTTTTAATGACTGCAGCTGGATAAGCAAGTGACTCAAGTTAGCCTCTGATATTTGTTTAAGAAAGATAGGTGCAAGGAGAATAAAAATGAAGTCGAATAATGGTTGGATCAAACTGAAGTAGAAGAGGAATAAAAAGGCAGAGAGAGAATGAGATCAAGTGAGATTTTGGTAGAATATTGTTGGGTTGAACTGAGGTAAAAGACGTGGAACAGAGTAAAAGTAGAGAGAGAATAATAGCAAGGTAGAATATAGTTGGGTTGAACTGAGGTAGAAGAGGAGGAAAAAGATGAAAATAAGAGGGTGCAATAAAGAGTGTGAGGTTGGTAGAAAATGGTTGGGTCAAACTGAGGTAGATTAATTTTTTTTATGGTTTTCTCAATCCTTTCTGTGTTATTTAACCCTAGAACACTAACCATCAATTAAAGTTACATCACTACTAACCATGGGTACATCATACTCAATTTTGAAAATATCAAAAAAATATTAAATATAAATCTTTATTTGAAATATTTTACATGCAGGCACTTCAAACTTTGTACTTTGAGTTAACATTAATAGGAACTGAAAAGTAGAAGAGGAAGCAAAAGAAATAAATGAGAGTGAAATCAAGAGAGGGAGGGAACTTGACAGATGAGGAAGAGAAAGAAAAAAAGAATGAAATGATAATGACAGCTAAAGAGACTGAGAATTTCGAACAAAATATGAGAGAAAACTTGGCTTGTTGTTTGTACATATCAGCTTTTGATTGGTTATTTAGATTTTTCTGTCTTTTTTCTTTTCTTGCCTTATATTTCTCACTTTTTTCTTTTCTCGGCTTATAATTCTCGCTTTTTTTTCTCGCCTTATAATTCTCACTTTTTTCTTTTCTCGCCTTATATTTCTCACTTTTTTCTTTTCTCGCCTTATATTTCTCACTTTTTTAGAAGACAGAAGCCTTATATTTCTCATTTTTTTCTTTTCTCCTTATATTTCTCACTTTTTTCTTTTCTCAATTTTATATTTCTCACTTTTTTCTTTTCTCGCCTTATATTTCTCACTTTTTTCTTTTCTTGCCTTATAATTCTCACTTTTTTCTTTTCTTGCCTTATAATTCTCACTTTTTTCTTTTCTTGCCTTATAATTCTCACTTTTTTCTTTCCTTATATTTCTCTTTGTTTTCTTTTCTTGCCTTATATTTCTCTCTCTCTTTTTTATCATTTCAACCCGAGTAAGGTGATAATGTCATTAGGACACAAGCAATTAGTATGAATGAAAGAGAATTAGAAAACTTTAGTGAAAAAGAACAGGGTTCAAGAAAACAATATGGTGATTGGCATTGCATTTAAATTTTTTAGTTTGCAGAGAATCAAGACTGCAGAAAAGAGTTCTCCAGGAGAGAAGTGTGATAAAAGAAACTATTAATATAGAACAGTAAAATGGTGAGACTCAGTTGCCAATCTAGTAGCATTCTTAAATTCATGCAGTCAAGGCACCATAGAGAAAAGCTTATTAGAACAGTTGCCATGAAAATATTTTCAGAAAAGACAGAAAGAAGCCCTGTTACTTCTGTAAAAAAAAAAAAGTGACTCAAGTTGAGATTCCAGGTGAGGATTGATTACATTACAGACCATTCTTTGAATTTTGTCAAGAATCAATATTTTTCATCCTTTTCACCTTTATTTTCCTGATACAAACTTCACATCAACGGACTAATAGGGATATGGATGGTCCATTAAGGCCAATTGTTCATAGATGAGAAGGGATTATTTTTTAGTCTTAAAAACACTATACTAACTACCTGCAGTTATAATTGTAATGTAATTAATAAAATACATAAACATATATATATATATATATATATATATATATATATATATATATATATATATATTAATAAATATATTAATCAAAATAAAAAAAAAAATAATAGATTTCTCACAGCTACTTTCCCATGCACACACTAATGTATCATACTTTATATACTGTACACCTGTCTTTGTTTACAATTGAAAGGCCAGCCACAACACCAAGCAGTCACTTTGAGAACTAATACAGCATTTTCTGCTAAGCCTGCAAATTTTGAAATACATCTCTGATGATTTGGAAGTTTTTTTCCTGCATAACTTTTTTCTTTTGCCTGCAGATTTTTTCTGTTGCATCCAAAGTCCATTGATGTTGTGGTGTGAGAGTCCATAGATGAGAGATTTGTCTGTATATGGCAATTGTAATATTAGCTGTTTCCCTTTAAGGAAACATTTGGCATTCATTGACCAAGCAGCCAGTACTGTCATAGTTGAGATTTATAAAAATCTTACTCTTCATACAATTTTTCCAGAAAATAGGTTTCTCAAGTCCAGTAGCTGTTATCACACTTTCCAGTATTGATGGGGTTTTCCTTCCTAGCCTTTTATTTGAAGTCATGTGGAATATCAACATCTTGATTATGTCATTATTTTCTCTTCTCAAGTCCATTAGCTGTTATCACTCTTTTCACTATTGACAGTAGTTTCCTTCCTAATATTTCAAAAAGTCATGTGGAATGTCAACATCTTGATTATGTCATTATTTTCTCTTCTCAAGTCCATTAGCTGTTATCACTCTTTTCACTATTGACAGGAGTTTCCTTCCTAATCTTTCATTTGAAGTCATGTGGAATGTCAACATCTTGATTCTGTCATTATTTTCTCTCCTCAAGTCCATTAGCTGTTATCACTCTTTCCAATATTGATGGGAGGAAAAATTCTTAACCTTTTATTTGAAGTTTATGGAATGTCAACATCTTGATTATTTCATTATTTTCTCTTCTTTGCCCAGTAGCTGTTATGTTTGAAATATTAATGGGAATTTCCTTCCTAACCTTTTATTTGAAGTCATGTGGAACATCAACATCTTGATTATGTCATTATTTTCTCTTCTCAAGTCCAGTAGCTGTTATCACTCTTTCCAATATTGATGGGAGTTTCCTTCCTAACCTTTTATTTGAAGTTGCGTGGAATGTCAACATCTTGATTTTGTCATTATTTGCGCTTAGAGTTCCATGTGCTATCTATTTTAGTTGTTGCTGCTGTTGGTATTCCTCAAATGATTTGGTACCATTTTTGTTTATGATTCTGTAGCACCAGTCCACAGTGTTCAAGGAAGGATGATATTTGGCAAGACTATCAGGTTTTACTCACTCAGTCATTTTTTATAATTGATCTTTAGATACAGTTGTATACAGCTGGTGAGTTTAGATATATCTGAATGTGTTTTGTGCCATGCAGGGCATCTATATGAAAGCCTTAATCTGATGTGGATATTTAAGAACATAACTCTAGTTTTCATGTTGATTATTTGGTTTGTGGGGGTTTGGTAAAACTACTTCTGGCACAACTTATTCTATATTCAATTTTCTTTTTCTCCTATACTTAATTTGTTATAGCTGATCCATAGGCAAAGTAGCAGAAGTGTTTAGTATTGTTAAGTTGTCCAAATGATATTAAGACCATCAATTTTTTGTTTTACAAAATCTATTTACAGATTCTAAGCACTCTGGATCAAGATTATTTAAATAAAAAATGTTTTATTAAATTCTATAAAAGAGGGTTCAATTTTCTATGTAAATTTATTGTAAACTGATCCCCTATGGAAGCCCAAAAAATATTTTTGCAATTTGGAACGCATAATCAATAGTGGATAAAAAAAATCTCCAGATTACAGATTTTAGTTTTTTTGTTACCTTTTAAGAAATTGCATTATATGAGTATATTTGTTTTTGCTCCTACATGGGGGGATAAATTTACAATGCATTTGAATAGCAAACTGGAACCCTGTTAACTGCTAAAAAATTTTCTTTTCTTAAAATATTGGTAACCTGTTGTGCTGAAATCATGTGATAAGACCATATCTGTTTTGGCTTCTGTAGTGGGGATCAATTTATAAGGAATTTATATGACAAATTGGACCCCTTATTAAATTTCATAAAAAAATTGATTTCCACGATCTTGAGTACTTAAACTTTCTTCTTTTTCTATGTGCCATGTCTCTTCAGGATATGATATGAATGATCATGGCTTTCCACAATTTCCTGTTCTTTGTAGCTCTAAATAAAGTTTTTTTTTCTCTCTCTATCTATCCAGATTTCTGTTCTGTCAACCATTTACACAAGCTTGTTCTTCTATGTGCAGACACTGGCACATGTGAGGGCATTGGCAATCATGGCTCTCCCCAAATGTTTGTCCTTTTTACCTCTTTTGTAAATTTTGTTTTCATGGTATCTCTCCTAATCCTTGTTCTGCTAACCATTTATGCAACCACCTTTAGGTAGGTTATGCACAGCTACCCTATGTCCTTGCCTTCAATATGTCCTGAGAGTGTCGGTTTTTCTAAGTATTCTTTCCTCATTATATACCTGAGAAATTTCAACTGTTTGTCTTCTATTGCTAATTAATAATTTCCGCGCATTCCTCAGCATCTGTTTTTCTTCCTCCTTTTTTCATTCTCTTCTAAACTGTCTATTCTTCTCTCTTCTTTGCTTTTTCTTTCAGGCTCATTTCTTTCTCTTTTTCAGGCTCTCTCAGTTACTCTCTCCCCCTTTTCTCCCCCATGTGACATCTATCTGTTTCTCTCTCGTACTCTCTTAATGGTTTTATCTTGTTTCATTAACCCAGCCTTTTCTCTTTTATCTCCTCTGATATCTGTTATGGGACCTTACCCATAATAACATAATGGACTATTCCATATGTAATAAATACTGCACCTCAAGAGGAAGCAGGGAGTTCCGTCTGAAGTCTGGTGTGAGGTCCGTCAGAAGTCCATCAGGAGTCAGTCTGTCGAGTCAGAGGCAGTCTGAAACAGAGTCGTGTTCAGACAATTATTACTAAACCTGATTGTTCGTACTAACACTTTCTACCTCTCTGTATATATTCCTGTTTGTAATATATCTGTGTTATTCCATTTCCGTATTTGTGTTCTTCTTTATTGGTTCTACCTTGGACTATCACCGTCATACAAGGAACCGGACCATAACAATATCACTCTTCATTTTCCTTGTCTATTTATTGTCTCTTTCTCTCTCTGCTTTCCTCTCTTGTTTCTTTCTCTGTGTCTCTCTTTACCTTCTCTCTTTTCTTTTCTCTCTCTTTGTTTTTTCTTTCTTTCTCTCCTTTTCTCTTTCTCTCTCCTTTTCTCTTTCTCTCTCCTTTTCTCTTTCTCTCTCCTTTTCTCTTTCTCTCTCCTTTTCTCTTTCTCTCTCCTTTTCTCTTTCTCTCTCCTTTTCTCTTTCTCTCTCCTTTTCTCTTTCTCTTCTCAACTCTCTATTGTTCTCCCTTCTTTGCCTTTTCTTTCAGGCTCATTTCTTTCTCTTTTTCAGGCTCTCTCAATTTCTCTCTCCCCCCTTTCTCCCCCTTCTGTTTATCTCTCGTACTCTCCTTATGCTTTTATCTTGTCTCATTAGCCCAGCCTTTTCCCTTTTATCCCCTCTGATATCACTCTTCATTTTTTCCTGATCAAAGTTCAAACAAAATAATTCAATGATAGCCATGTAGAGTTGGAGTTGTTTTGTTTTTAAATATGTAAAATGACAGCAAAAATATACTTTGTCTTCCAATGCCTTCCAAAAGATCCCACTTTAAATATTTAATCTTTTCGCACAAGTTGGATTCAAGGGTCTGTGTTAAGCAAGCCAAAGTAGACTTTGAAGTTTATCAGATATTTAAAATTGCTATTTGCCTCTATCTTGTATTTTATTCGTTGATGTTTATTTATCTGACAAAATTTTATTTTTGTCTATTTGTTTGACAAAATTTTATTTCTTTTTGTTTATTTAATTTTTTTCTTTGTTTTTAATCATTTTACCCCAAGTAAGGCAGGAATGCTACTAGTACACAGGGGATTACAAGGAGTTAAAGTGAGAAAAGAGACTGGGTATAATGTGGATTGAGGAAAGGATAAATGATAGGCAGGATTCAGGAAGATAGAAGATGGTGATTGATGTTGCATTTACATTTTTGAAGATTGTAGCTATCATGGAATCAAGTAAACATAAGGGAGTTCCACAGGCAGGAAGTGCGAGAAAATAAACTGCTGTATTAGAAGTAAAAGGGTGGGACCTAGAAACCAATCTAGTAGCATGCTTAAATTCATGTAGTGCGGGCACAGTGGTTGCCATGAAAATATTTGTAGAAACGACAGAGGGAAACCACATCACGTCAGTCAAAAAGTAACTGAATTCGAGATGCCAGGTCAGGATTGATTACATTGAAAAGACTACTTTGGATTTTGTCAAGAATCTTGAGACGAGTAGCAGGAGCACCAGACCAGATATGGTAATAGTATTCAATTCACAGATGAATAATAGATTTGTGGATGTGCAAGATGGACTTCCATGAGAAAAACCTTTCGGCATTAGTACAGTGACCAAATTTTCCTTGCAATAGATGCAGCTATTAATTCAATGAAAGTCATTCTACTTCAAGTCAGTTGAAAACGTGAGGTAAAGAAGATGCAGTGTGTTGTTCTTCAGGAGTCTAGCATCAGCCATGCTGTGATGGGGGGCAGGAAAGTTTCTCTATGGTAGTTAAATGGAAGCAGTTTAATTTTAGAGGCATTAAAATTTACAAGCCATTTGCTGCCCCAGTTAACCACTGATTTGCAAGTCCTTTTGTTTTGTTAAAATTACCTGTGTGTTTCCTCATCATAATATTCTGCGTTAATCTTCTTAGTATGGGTAAATCAACTGTTTATTTTAACCCCTAAACCGCACACCATTATAGATTACAGAAATGGTGAAAATGTGACAGCAAACAATGCCAGGGAGTAGAAAGAGTAATGAACACTAAAAAAGAGAAATTACAAATTTGTGTCAAATTACATCAAAGGTACAAGAGGGCTAGAGTTTAAATGTGCAAGCAAATTGCTAGCAAGGAAGATTGTCCAAGCATCGGTGCTGGAATGACGAGGTGGATGCATCAGTGAGTCAGATCAAGGCTGGCAGCATGCCCAATATGCAAATTATCTGGCTTGGCAAGAATTTATAAAAAAACGGTGAGTGATTGTTGAGTCAGCAGAAGGTTTCCGTTGGATGTAGGTCATATTGGTGAGTGCTGAACCAGAATCCGTTGAGTGTGTCTTCCTGCTACAAAATTATGGCTGAAGAGAAAAATAAAAATAAAATTTATAGTCCAATGCAGTGAGTAAAGACACGAATTTCAGTCTACCAGCTTGAGACTTCAGCTTTTAATTAGATGTCTCCTCCTATTGATTGGAATACGTTCACCCAGTGGCGATCTATAGAGGCCAAGATTTTGTTCCCTCTAGCCAGTTTGTTTTTTACGCTTACTATATCACTAATGATTTTTGCCAGTTGCTTGATTGCTGAGAGTGTCAAGTGGAAGAGAAGGAAGAAAACCCTTAATTTAAACTATACAAATGCAAGCAGGCAAAAGAGGAATGACTCAATGAAAAGTGTGCAGGAATACAAAAGCGTGAGTAACACAAATACAGCAAGGAAGCACAGTAGAATAAAAGAATTAACAGGATGAATGATGAGCCAAACAACAGATTCTATAAAGAATCAAAGGAAGGATTACTGGTAAAGAAAAAAAAATACTCCAAAGCTGGAAAATACAAAAGGACCAACAATATTAAGATGAAGTAAAATCAGCACTGGAGAACATGAACAGGAATGGGAACAAAACATCATGGGATTTCCACAGAAATGCACTCAGCTTTAGACAATTTTGACATCAACAAGATCACAGAAGTAATAAACAAAATATATAACAGTGGTGACATACATCATTAAATCCATCTTTAGTATTTACCTAATAAACCAATTACAAATGAATGCAAGCTCCATTGGTCAATTGATTTAATGAGCCACACGTAACCAATGATGTGAATCCTGATGTACAGAGCATGAAGCAGAAATAGACAGGAAATAGTACAAGAATAGTGTAGCTCTGTCAAGGACACCCAAACAAGAAATCTAATTTATTTATTTTTTTTTTTAAGCAAATCACCCCAAGCAAGACAGGAGTGTCACGAGCAGGCAAGGGGTTACCGAAAGTGAAAGTAAGAATGAAGAGTTTTTTTTTTTTTAGGAAAGGATAAAGAGAAGGACAGGGATCAAGATCAAGGCATCAGAAGATAATGATTGACATTACATTTGAATATTTGAAGATTATAGCTATCAGGGAAGCAAGCAAGAGGAAGGGAGTTCCACTGACAGGAAGTGCGAGATAAGAAGCTGTTGGAGTAGAAGAGACAGCAGCATTTAATCATTTCGACAATGAATGGGTGGGACTGAGATGCCAAGCTAGTAACATGCTTAATCAATAGCATTTTGGGAACCAGCAAAATTAGCTCGTCAGGGCAGTTGCCATGAAAATATTTGTAGAAAAAATAGGGGGAAGCAATGGCACATCTGTGAGAAAGTGACTGTAGACGAGATACCAGTCACATTGCATATCCATCTCTGGATTCAATCTAATATGATCAGAGAGAGCAATACAAATGCAGAAGGATGTGCACATGTTTTATACAGGGGTAAGTAAAAAGTGAGAGAGGAGTGAGAGAGAAAGAGAGGAGTAAGAGAAAGAGAGCAGGAAAGAGTGAGAGGGAGGAAGAGAGAAAGAGCAATAAAGATTGAGAGAGCGAAAGAGATAGTAGAGAAGGGGAGAAAGAAAGTGAGAAAGAGAGAGTGAGAGAAAGAAAGTGAGAAAGAGAGAGTGAGAGAAAGAAAGTGAGAAAGAGAGAGTGAGAGAAAGAAAGTGAGAAAGAGAGAGTGAGAGAAAGAAAGTGAGAAAGAGAGAGTGAGAGAAAGAAAGTGAGAAAGAGAGAGTGAGAGAAAGAAAGTGAGAGAGAGAGAGAGAGTGAGAAAGAGAGAGTGAGAGAGAGTGAGAAAGAGAGAGTGAGAGAAAGAAAGTGGGAAAGAGAGTGAGAGAAAGAAAGAAAGAGTGAGAAAGAGAGAACTAAGTGTGCAGAGAAAGATAAAGAAGGAGAGAAAGAGAGAAGATAAAGAGAGGATAAAAAGGAGAGAGAAAAAAAGCATTAAAAATGCAGAAGGATGTGGACTTCTGTTTTATAAATTATACAAAAACATTTGAAAACGTCCAGCACAAGGATCTATTTGAACTACTAGAAAAACTCAATCTAATTGGAAAAGATAGTAGAATAATCTAGCACTTATACTGGGGGCAAAACCACTTGCATGTTGATAGAAAATGAATTATCTACACAAAACTAGAATGGGGAATAAGACATGGATGTGTCATCTCTCCAGATTTATTCAACCTCTACAGAGACACTAACTGAAGGTATCTTGAGGCCCTACCCATTTTTTGTACCCCCCCACCTTGTATTTTGTATTCTACCACCCTGTATTTTGTATTCCTCTACCCTGTATATATGTCATCAGAAAAACCCTGTTTGATGTTATGTCTGCGTTTCTTGAAGCAATAAAAAGTGAGACGAAAGATCTTCCCAGAAAAATGACTGTACTTGAAATCTTTTAACACCCACTCCGCAGGTATTTGAATTAATGATTTAAGAGTTAATAATGGTGGTAATTTTCAGATAGCAACTGATTCAACAAATGCATATCATCTTTTATCAAAGTCAACCCCCTCCCCACAATTTAGGTCTTCCATACAAATAAGCTTAAAAATGACAGTACTGTATTTAAAAAAAAAAAAAAAATAGAAAAAGTTTCATCTGAAATTCAAGCTCAAATTAGCAATTCCGTTTTCTGTGCTGATAACCATTACGACACCATTTCAATAAATGATTAGACTTTCTCTATGCATAACCAATAGAGAGAAAATGATTTTGCCACGTTTCTTGGTTTTCTTTGTAACGGGAGAGTTATTTGATATTTCTCATATAGATTGTTTCGTTCAAGTGAAGCCGAGTTGAATGAAGTCCAAAAGAATTGTCTCAGTTTCCCGAAATAGTAGAAAGAGTACGAATAACTCTCATCCATCTCTATCTAGCCAAGTGCACCATGAAAATCACCAGGATTTTCTGGATTAAAATCATATTATTCATTTGGGCAAAGAGTTATTCATATAAAGGACATCATGGGCAGCGAAAAGATTGTGGTCTTGTTTGCCAATATTTGAGTCAATTTCAAACCTGATGCCAAAAATAAAAGAACCATATTCGGACGTTCTTGTCTTTTATTTGAACAACTGGAAACACTTTACACTGCAAAGTAGTTTAATTTTCATTACAAATGGTAATTTCAGATAAAGATTTCTTGGCAAAGTTTAACAAACGTACCTGCAAATAAAAACGGTATGTCAAAAGAATGGTTTTTCTCTTGACACTACTGGTAATTTCTGTTGTTTAAAAGAAAAAAAGCTATTTTAAGAATTGTAATAAATGTGCTAATACTCTTGGGAAAGGTATGAATCCTCTTCTTCTCCCCAACAGCTATGGGGAAATAGCAGGACAGACTGGGTTTTGTAGCCTTGGATGGCGACTGGTCTACCGCAGAAAAAAAATGGCAACCTACTGCAGGAAAAAAAATTGTGTCATCAGTCATGTATCGAATGATACATGATTGCCTTAAGTGTGTATCATGCATGGCACATAACTTACTGACTGAATAAATCTCTAATATATGAAACTGGATTTTATTTACTTGTCATTATAAGCTTTAAACTTTATCATTTGGTAAATTTATGAATAAAAAATTGTTTTGACAATTATTTCTTCCTAATATTGTCAATAATAAACGTTGGACTATTGTCCTCATCTTTGTTGTTATTATCTTCCATTAGTGCATCACGTCGGATCCATACCGATTCCATAATCTTTGTCTGAATTTCTGGGATTAGGTGTTACCATTATTTACACTACTTTTGGATTATTGTCCTCATCTTTACTATTGTTATCACATTGTTTCAGTCATTGTGCCTTTTGGCCTTCATCAGGTGTATATTGAGCTAGGTAACTTACAGGGAATGAATCTTTGGGATGAAGAGTTGCCATTATTTACACTTTTTATATTTGGACTATTGTCCTCATCTTTGTTACTTTTATCACAACGTTTCTGCAATTGTGCTCATCGGTCTTCCTCAAGTGTATATTGAACTGGGTAATTCTTAACTCTACACTGAACCCCTTATTTAATTGATGGGGGATAGATTTTTTTTACGAGATGCTAGAGTGTTTAGGTAAAAAAAACGTACGTATTTACATTATCTAAATTGTTCAAACTGTTGTCCTCATCTTTATTAACATAATCATGACGTTTCGACCATTGTACACTCCGACCTTCTTCAGGTGATTGGAATTCCAAACTGAACCCAAGTAGATTGTTCTAGTTCCCCGTGCCATGCCTCTTCTGGATGACTCGGTTATTTCCCTTTAATTCAACTCTCCAACTTGTTGTTCACTACTACAGTAGCCAGGTATTGAACTCAGAGTTTTTTAGGTTAAGTCACTGGATCCAACCAACTTTTTTATCCACTTGGTCATGAATATGGCAATAAAGATGAGGACAACAGCCCAAACAATGTAAATAATGTAAATAGTTACAATACCTCATCTCAGAAATATAAACAAAAACATATCTCCGGGAATATTTATCTTGCAACAATTATAGTGGTCTCAATATGAGTCCAAGTAAAAAAACGAGTAACACTAAACTATATAAAACAAAAGACAACTAATTTGATGTATTGACAAAGAGGAATTATATGACAATCTTTTCTTTTTATGTGCCGTGTCCCTTCAGGACGTAGGCGATCATGGCTTTCCACTTTCCCTGATCCCTTGCAGCTCTCAATAAGTTTTGTCTTTTTGTTATTTCAACCATTCTCTGTTCAGCCATCCACTTGCTTAAGCCCACAAGATACATCATGCATTGCTTTCCCTTGTCCCTCTTTCCCTCTATTCGCCTTGTGAGTATCAGATTCTCCAAGCTCTCCTTTTTCATTATGCATCCCAGAAATTTCAGCTGCCTCTTCCTGATATTAAGTATAATGATTCTGGTTTTCATTCTCTCTAAAACCTCATCATTGCTCACATGCTCGGTCCATGATATCCTTAGCATCTTTCTGTAGAACCATACCTCTGTTGCTTCAAGTCTCTTCTTCATCTTTGAGGAGACCATCCAACATTTGCTGCTATAAAGGTGGACCGATGTCACGTAGCAGCTCTGTACTCTTTTCCTTGCTACCAATGATGTTGGTATAAGTTTCCTCCTCCTTTGAATTCTCTGCAAAACCTCATCATTGCTCACACGCTTAGTCCATGATCTGCTTAGCATCCTTCTGTAGAACCATACCTCCATTGTCTCAAGTCTCTTCTTCATCCTTGAGGAGACTGTCCAACATTCTCTGCCATAAAGGAAGACAGATATCACATAGCAAGTCAGTACGCTCTTCTTTGTTACCAAAGGAATCATCCTGTCTCGTAAGATTCTGCCTAGTTTTTGGGATGTATCTTCAGTCTTCAGATCTTAGCGTCATTACTTACCGACCTCTGTCAAAACAATTCCCAGATATTTAAATTTCCCCACCTGCTTGATTTTAGTGTCCCCAACCTGTAAATCGCATTTTGGGGTCATCTTTTTACTGATGACCTTGCATTCTGTCTTTTTGTAGTTTATGCTTAGTCCCTTCTTCTCACTCTCCTTCACGGCCTTCAAAACATTTAAACTAGTTACATAGAAAAACATTTAAGCTAGCTATAAGAGAATGTGTATGTGTGTGTGTGAAATTTTTGTATGTGATAGACAAATGTAGGAGAGTACAAAAGAGAGAGATTCATGAAAATGAACATGTCCCAGTGGGGGAACCATTTACCCATGTGTGACTACATATGAAAGCCCATGAATAGAGAGACTAGGAAGAGAAGTGCACGCCTTTTTATAAGCTTAACTAGCACCCTCTAACAACTTTACTTTTTTTGCAAGCTCATGTGGGATAATCCACACAAACTTACAAATCAACAAAATTTCAAACTTGGGGAAGCTTTATTTTTCAATTTGCTAATGTGTAATTGGATAGTACTTACATGTCGTTGATGTATTTAACAATTTATAGCAATAGCGTAATATGCAACTGTTATGGAAAGCTAGTGTGTTTAGGTAGAAACATGTCTCCTGGAATATTTATGCTGCAACAATTATTGCGGACTCGATGTGAGTCCAAGTAAAAAAATTTGAATACAATACAATATAAAACAGCAACTAATTGCATGTATTGAAAAAAAGGTGTTACATGAATATACAATTACAATAAAAGAAGAAAACATTTAAACTTGCTATAAGAGAATATGCATTTTTGTGAATGCAAAATCTGTGTATATGATAATACACATGTATAGATGTGAGTAATAAATGTGGGATAAACACGTGTGAGAGATTTCAAGTCAAAAAAGTGAAAGAAAATATGCATGTAAGCCTAGCAGCTGCATTCTAATGGTACATCCGACTATACTTGAAAGCCTGTGTGGAAAAAGTGAAAAGTGAGGCTTGGGAGAGAGATGCATGCCTTTTTATAGGCCTAAGGAGTAGCCCCTAGCGACATTTTTTTGGCAAAATCAAGTGGAATAACTCACAGGCTATTTCTTGGTCAATTATTTGTATGAATTATAAACGTCACAGGAAAGATTAAAGGGTTTTTTTCTCTTCCTTTAATGATGATGATGTAGTTCAGTGTATCAAAATTTACTTTGACTGCAGAATTTTGCAGTGTTACAGATAGAATGGTTTTTAATCATTTGATTCACTCAGGCTGTCTGTCTTTGTTGGTTGCTTGTGATTGTCTGAAGGTTGTTTTTTACTGACAGTCCTTTCTGTCTGATGTCTTGTTTTTATGGAAAATTAAAACAAAAAGAGATTAATTTCTACTTATCCTGGAAAATGTTAAACTTTTAAATTTTAATCTGTCACCCAGTTCACACTCCTCCTTGGTCTTTTGAACAGGAGTGGAGATTTATCCCTTGTTCTCGGTTTAGATTGGGTTTTTGGTTCCTTCAAAAGTCTTTTCATTCCCATTAAATCGTTCTTCCATTCCCTTGCGTCTTAGTGGCATTATCACCTTGCTTGTGGTGACTGGATTGAAAAAATGTGCCATGTTCTTTCAGGATGTGAACGATCATGACTCTCATCCATTTTGTTCAGAGTCTGTCTATATTTCTGAGATGAGGTATTATGTACAATATTTACATTAGTCGGACTATTGTCCTCATCTTTGTCGCCATATTTGTCACAACGTTTCAGCCGTTGTACGCTCCGGCCTTCTTCATGTGGTTGAAATTTCGAACTGAACCCTTTATTTCGATCACTGGGGTAGACTGTTCTAGTTCCATGTGCCATGTTTGATGGATGTCAGTTATCTCCTGCTAAATTTTCCCTCTGAAATTTTTCCACTGCCTTAACCAGGTATTGAACTTTGGGTCTGTCACTGGATCTAACCAATGCCTTTATCCACTGTGTGTGCCTTGTGTCCTTGAGGACATCTGGGTATGAACTTCTGAGTATTATAAACCTAATGTTTTCAGCATCATTTTTACCAGTGCTCATATTGCAATTTTGCTGTTATCATTGCATGTTTTTTACCAGAGTTCATATTGCAATTTTTTGTTATCATTGCTTTTCTCTGGCACTCCTTATTACTGGTTCCCATATTGTATTTATTTCTATGCTTGGTTGGCTCAGGAGATTTTTTGTGGCCTAGCATATGTGCTGATTCCTTAAGTTTACGAATTTTCCAATGGTGTTTCTTTGTCTATGATCTCAACATGATCCCACAGAGGGCGGTGATCTCCCTTCTCTCTCCATATGTGGTCAGCCACGCCTGATTTTTCTACTTTCCCTCGTGTTACAGCTTTTTTGGTGTTCTTGAAGCCTTACCTTGAGGGGCGGCCTGTCTCTCCTTTATATTCTTTTCCGCAGCTGCACGGGATAGCGTACACACAGTCTTTAGTCATGTTCTCTCTCTATGGGGGGTCTTATATCGGGAGAGATATCTGCGAAGTGTTGTCAAGCTTTTGAAGGTTGTCCTGATGTTATATGGACTGCAGATCCTTTGTATTTTCTCTGATAACCCCTTCACATAAGGCAGGCAGACTGTTTTCTGAGTGTTGTTGTCCTCCTCCTCCTCCTCCACCTGCCTATCCCAGTTTTTTGGGGCTGCTGCCATGTACCCAGGGTAGTTGTTACGTTGTAGGGTACTACTTATACTGACCAATTCTTTATCTAATGTCTCTGGATCGCCACTTATGACTTTTTTTGCTCAGTGTTTTAAGCATAAACGATCCCTTTCTTTATGCTGTATGGATGGTGGGAGTTGAAATTGAGGTACTGTCTGGTGAAGGAAAGATTGAAGAAGGCCCTCTCCAACCCATGTCCCAAAAAATTTCAGCCAATTAGAACAGGAAAGGAATGGAATTTTCTTTTTTTAGTTTTATTTTCCATTCAAAATGTCTTGTTAGTTAATTATCCATCCAGTACAGAACCTGTACATGTCTATCTTTTTACTTACAGAGTATGATGTCTACCATCCATTTTTTTACTATTTAAGTTGTTTACCATCCATTTTTACTATGCTACTCAACAAATCGATTTTCAAAATTTTATTATTATGATGTCAAAATACATTTTTACTATGGATTCATGATGTCTATAATAAACATTTTCTGATATTCATGTGTTGGATATAAGATTTTCTAAAATTAAAATGTCTAAAGGATTTTCTACTATGGCATGATGTATAATGTCCATTTTCTTCTATTAAATGATGTTCACCATCGTTTTTTTTATTATGGTATGATATTTAGTTTTAAAAAAGTATGATTGTGTTAAGATAAAGGGAATCCTTTTCTTGATAGGTTTAAAGGAGCTTTTATAACATAGATACCGAATATTTTGAGACATAGTAAAAGTGGAAAAAGGATTTCAGAAAATTAGCAAATTATTAAAAGATAGGGTTTGTTTAAAAAAAGAAACATATCAATTTTATGGATCATTTAAATGTAAAATTTAATTTTCTTCAGAGCATTAGAAAATTTTTTTTCAAAAAAAATATATTTTAAAATTTTTTTTCCAAAATGTATTTGTTCATTTTTTATTATGAAAATGTTTTTAAACCTTTCATAAAAATTTGACCCAAAATTGTCTTTGATTGGTTTGGGATGGTTGAAAAAAATTTAATATTTTGACCATTAGATAAAGTGTGGAAAATATCAACAACAAATAAATAAGAAAAAAGAAAGATGCATTAAAAAAAAACAAATTACATAAATAAATATTTCCAAAATTTAATGATTTATTTGCAAATGTAAAAATTCATGTTTTTTTTACCTGTTAGCGACAAAAATAGAGATCATGCCTAGAAATTAAAGTTTATCATTAGTATATTTGCTTTCATGAATGAAAATTTCAGAGAAAGGGATAAACAAATAAGGATGATTTAAAAACAAAAATGAATAAAAGAAAGTTAAAGGCATAGTAACCAATGATATTGTATTAATAATGATACTCATCTTGTCTATTATCACAACCTTTGGAACACAATGTATGTATATAAAAAATTTATATACATGTTTTAAAAACTCCAAAAAAAATATATTGATTCTTTAAATATATAAAATGCTATGTAAAGAAAAAGACTAGAAAGCATAATGAAATATTAAAACAGATATTGAAAAGATTAATTTTAGAAAAAATATAGCTGAAACAAAAAATGAAACTATATATCAGGATTTAAGCCTTAATACATGGAAATTATGAAGTCATTATTTAACATACAATAAAATCATTTTATATGAATTTTTTATTTATGAATAAATAAACTATAAAATGAAAATTGCTTATGATATAGCTATGCCAAGTTGATAAATATATTTTTAAATAGCAAAAAAAAACATTTTGGTTGTTAAGACAAATGACATTCAGGTGAGTTGTACAAAAATAAATACTAATACAGTAAAACCTGGTAACTATGGAAATAGTTGAAACCAATAATAATAAACACTACATATATAACTTCAAGCAACAAGAATAATAATAACATATATATTAAATGAAATAAATAATATAATAAATATAATATAATAATATAATTTATATAAATAAATATATATAATATAATAAATATAATGTAATGAATATAATAATATATAATGTAATGAATATATAATAGATGTAATAATATATAATATAATAAATGCAATGAATATATAATAATATATAATAAATATAATGTAATAAATATATAATAGATTTACTTAATATAATAATATATAATATAATAAATATAATGTAATAAATATATAATAATATATTAAATGAATTAAATAATTTTAAATTATATTAAATTATTTATTTTAAATTATTTGAATTATTTACTTTTCACAATATTATCATATTTCACTTAAACTTAAAATCCATTAATTTCTTGGAACTTCATTAAAAGGCATCATCTCTACTTGAGTACAAAACGCATATCCCATTATGTTTTTGCCATACGCAGAAACATAATATAGCAAGTCTGAGGGAAACAAAATAAATAATTAACCTTTTATTACGACTTATCAACCTTTTGTAGGTTATTAAAAGACAAAAAATATTTTTAGATCATATGAATTGTCTTTTATAATATGATATGATATAATGGTTTTAGTGAAGTCTTATTAACTAACCCATAACTTGGTGGGAAGAGTGTTCAGTCTGTCATCCTAAGAAATTGCATCTTTATAAAATATTGTACATAAGATGTGTCATAGTCAATGGGTTCAATCTGGCATTTTTCCTGACCAGCTACATTCCTTGGTTCTATCAACCCAGACCTTTGCAACTGGGACCCACCATGCCACATACACAAGGATGAATCGTCCTCATTCCCTTCATATTCCATGAGTAAAAAGTAAGATCAATTCTTACAGAACTGTGGAGATGGCAACAGGAAACTGTTGTTTTCTTATAAATAACCATAACAATTCACAAGTAACATTAAAAAGGAAGTTGTAGAGAGCCTTAGTCACTTATATGTTGGACAGAGGAATAACAGAACCAAGAGAAAGAAGATGGATAAAGTGACAGAAGTTATTCAGAGCAATAAGAAACAGGAAGTTGGGGTGAGCCATCATTGTTCACATCAAAGATGGCACATGAAAGAAATGAATATATAGCAAAACAGGGACAATGATGGATGGTAAAGAGAATAAAATTATTTAAAACAATAAGCAACAGGAAGCTGTGGGGAGCCATGATCATCACATCCCAAAGGGACATCGTGCATAAAAGAGGAATAGTAACAATTGGAAAATGGGTGACCAGCCTGACAACCATCTTGAAGGAATGAGGCATTGAAAAAAAAAATATGCAAGTTGTAGGTATAGTGTGGTAGGTAGGGTTTTCTGTACTGGAAAGTTTGGAATAAAACTGTTATAGACAAGAGTATGGTTGCAAGAAAGAAATATGACAACAGCAGAAATAGATTTACGTGATTTATTTCAATAGGAATGTGTGGTTTTGGAACAGCTACCTTGTGTTATAGTTCATAGGCCGGCTGAAAATCTAGGTTGATCTCTCATAGTAGTTCTTGCTGGTTGGCGTGGCGCTACTGCTGCTGGCTGCTGCTGACCGCTCAACCTGACCGTGACAGGTCTCTTCCCTGGCCTCCTGTTGACTGTTGCTGGCTGACCGTGACAGGTCTCATCCCTGTCCTCCTGTTGACTGTTCCTGGCTGACCCTGACAGGTCTCTTTCCTGGCCTCCTGTTGACTGCCTGGCAAAACTTCCGTGTGACTCCTTTTATTTTTTTTTTTTGGCTTAACAGGTTTGAAAAACAATGCGAGTATAATTAGGAGGGAAGCATTTTTCGGCAACAAAAAAAAATAGAAACACTTTAAAATATTTTTTATTTTTCAACGGAACTGAGGGTGCTGTCGGGAACATGCGTAAACAAAGATAATGGTCATTTTGTGATGGGCCTTGTCCCGTTCACATCCAGCTCTCGCTCTTAAGTATGTTAGTTTATTTGCCTGCAAATCAGCCGAGATATGTCTTATTTTATTTTATAACAAAACGGACTGACTCAAGGGTTTAAAATAAATATAATTTTCTTTATATTGATGAGCGAGTCCTTTGATATATGTCTATATTTCTGAAGAAGGCCAGAGCATACAATGGCCGGAACGTCGTAATAAATATGGCAACAAAGAATAATGTAAATAGAGTCTTTTGATATCTGGCATAGCAAAAAGTTAGTTAATAAGGCAGATATTGGTAGCAGTCTGGAGAAATGTATGTTTATTATTATTGTCAGACTATGTTAGGGATAGTAGTAATCTTCAAAATAGGTCAGTGTCAATCTAATGTGTTTTTCTCAGCCCTAAGCAGAGCAGAAATATTAGCAGTTGACCATTTAACTTTTTCTCCCTACGTCACATGTGGCTGGTTTCTCCGTGGTAGTGTTCTTTTGTTCCATCCTCTCCTTGTTCCATCTGCCTAGAAGTGTCAGGTTTATGAATCTCGCATAACATTGGTTTCGGTTAACATTAAAAGTCCCTTTGCGTCAATTTTTTTGATTGGCCAAAATTATTTTATTTTCTGGCATTCATTTCTTGTTCATTTCTTTGTAACAGAAGTTACGCATCAGGCCTCCATGATTTTTGGTATTTTTCAGTCACAAATAAGTAGGCTCTGATCCTTCAAACTTGCAGTGTTTCTTGGTCAGGTTCAGTTTTTTCTTCTTCCTCTCTTTATTTGAGCATTACCTTCTCTTTATTTGAGAGAGAAGTATAAAAAGAGAAGTTTAGAGAGAGAAAGAGAGAGATAAGGCTTTTAAAGGAAAGTGCAAATGCCTTATTTTAATTTGAATTCTTTTTATTCTTCTTCTTTCTCTTTTTATTTGAGAGAAGTATTTAGAGAGGTTCAGAGAGACACACACAAGTTGAGAGAGAAAGAGATAAGGGTTTTAAAGAAAAGCAAAAATGTCTTATTTTAATTTGAATTCTTTTTATTCTTCTTCTTTCTCTTTTTATTTGAGAGAAGTATTTAGAGAGGTTCAGAGAGATACACACAAGTTGAGAGAAAGAGAGAGAGAAAGAGATGAGGTTTTTAAAGAAAAGCAAAAATGTCTTATTTTAATTTGAATTCTTTTTATTCTTCTTTCTCTTTTTATTTGAGAGAAGTATTTAGAGAGGTTCAGAGAGACACACACAAGTTAAGAGAGAGAGAAAGAGATAAGGGTTTTAAAGAAAAGTGAAAATGCCTTATTTTAATTTGAAGTCTTTTTATCTTTGTCTATATATTTTATTTTTTATCTGGACTCACTACAATTTCCTGATCAAGTCGCATGAGTCAGATACTTAACACAAATAAATATTCTATACTGTATCTCGTCAGGAGATGGACGATAATGACTCTCCACAACTTCCTATCCTTTGTAGCTTTTAGTAATGTTTGTTTTTTATCATCTGTTCCAATCCCTGGTTCACCATCCATTTATTTACACAATCTCATTCAGTTGCTGTCTTCTGCATACCTTTTACCATCTGTGAGTGTCAAATTTCTAAGCCCTCACTCCACATTACGTGTTCTAGAAATTTCAGCAGTTATGATTCTAATTGTAATTGTTCTTTTCAATTCCCTTTTTCCTTAAAACTTTCTCATCATTTACATGCTTGATCCGTGTTGTTCTCGGCATTCTTCTGTCGAAAAACATTTCTGGTTTGATTTGTTTTGTTTTATATCATATCAACCTCAATGGTTTTTTTTTAATGCCAACATGAGTTTTATTCTAGTAATAATTGTGTCAATTTTTTTTATTATTTTATTTTCTGGCGTTCTTTTTTGTTTTCTTTTTTAATGTAACTTATGCATGGAGCTTCCCTGATTTTTGCTATTTCTCAGCCACAAAATATAAGGTTTGCTTCTGCAAAGTTCTGGTGTTTTTGACTGAGTTCAGTCTTCTTCTTCCTTTTATTTGAAGATTGCCTTCTTGTAGGTTGAGAGAAAATTATAGAAAGAGAATTTTAGAAAAAGAGAAAGAAAGAGATAAGGGTTTTAAAGGAAAGTGCAAATGCCTTATTTTCAATCTGAATTCTTTTTATTATTATTCTTCCTCTTTTTATTTGAGGGTTGCCCTCTCGTTAGTTGAGAGAGAAGTATAGAATGAGAAGTAGAGGGAGAGAAGGAAAGAAAGAGATAAGGGTTTTAAAGGAAAGTGCAAATGCCTTATTTTAATTTGAATTCTTTTTATTTTTGTCTATATATTTTATTTTTTCAGATTTTATTTTTTTTATATTTTATTTAATTTTTTTTTTTTTATCAGGACTCACTACAAAGCTATACTGTCAACCTTTGATGCCAGTTTTATGTAAAAAAAATAAAAATCTGACAAAAAAAAATGTGTAAATTTTACACTTATGACAACATAATTGCATGAAGTCAGTTTGATTGAGGTGCTTGTAGCCCTCATCTTCCAGATAGCTATCGGCCTACCAATAATAACTGTAGATGTCAGTACTGGGTAAAAAATATTCCTTCATAATTTCCAGCCAAGACTCAGAGTTGTCTGCAACAACTTTCAAGAAACACTTCCAGGAGTTTCTTTCAACACCACCAAAAACCCAAGAGAAACCTTGACACATTTTACTCTGTTTTTAGGGAAAATTTGACTTGAAAATGCAATCGATTTTGTCGAATTTTGTCTCCATTTGTATATAAACGACCTTATCACATGCAAAATATATTTTAAAACATAACTATCATTGGGGAACGATAAAGTGCAAACTTTCCTCCATCATGTCAGTTTTTGTTTTTATTGTTTTGTGTCTTGTTGCATGACCTAAAGAAAGTGTGGATATCCTTTTTTTTTAATGAAATTACATTACATATATTCCTTAAAGTGTTTCTTAGTTTTTATATATGTCAGCTTACCATATCTTAAATAAGCATGTAACTTTTTTCAATAATTGAAATAACTTACTTGCATGAAAAAAAAACAAAAAAAAAAACTGGATTCAGGGACAGATTTAGATGAAGAGAGGCCCTAGGCTATTCCACTGGTGAGGCCCCTCCAAAATCACCCATTATCACAAGTAGAGGAAAAAGGAAGAGTGTTAAATTAAACAATTTGAGTAAAATCGAGGATGATGACGGGTGTTTAAAATTACTAAAGAGTCTACAATACGTTATGACAGCATGTGTAAGAAAGGCCTATGACAGCGTCAAAAATATTATACACCTTGGCTGAAGGCCCACCCACTAAATTTTGAAGCTCTAGGCTTCAGCCTGCTAAGCCTATAGGTAAATCTGGAACTGATTTTTGGTGACCAATTATACTATACTATGTTTTGAAGATCTTAAAAGTCATGCATTTTTGGCTGGGACGCATTTTGATGAAGAGAGGCCCTAAGCTATTCCACTCGTGAGGCCCCTCCAAATCCCGCATTCTAACGCATAGAGGGAAAATGGAAGAGTGTTAAATTAAACAATTTGAGTAAAGCCGAGGATGATGACAGGTGTTTAAAATTAATGAAGGGTTATTTTGAGTCTACAATGCATTATGACAGCATAAGAAAAACCTATGACAGTGTCAAAAATATTATACTCTTTGGCTTGAGTACCCCTAAATTTTGAAGCTCTATGCTTTAGCCTGCTAAGCCTATAGGTAAATCTGGTACTGCCTGCATTTTACCTCCTTTTGATAGTGAATTAAAAACATAATATTAATTTCTTTTAAATGAGATGCTTTGAGAAAAGGATGATTAAACAATGTTCATCAATATTTGCTTTCCATTTGGAAAACCTGGCAGTTGCAAAGTGAGAAAGGAGAAAACCTCTCTCTTAAATGGCATCAGGAAGAAACATTGGATATGACTTGGAAATGCAAAAGAAAACGACAAAATGTTGGAGGTGTGGGTAGAGAAAAATAGTGACTCCTCTTTTCACAAACACCTCCCCCACAACTGGAAATGTGTGACAATTTAATCAATAAATAAATAATGGAACTAAAAAAAAAACAATCTTTTTTTCATCATGAAAAAAAGAAAAGAAAAAAAAATGCCATTTGGACAGCTTCTTCCCAAGAACCACTACTTTGTGGAACAGACTCCCAAGAGGATGCTTCTGTGATCGCTACAATCTTAACCTCTTCAATTCTCAGGTGAGAGGGTATCTACTTTAAATAACCTCAATTAGTCACATGCTACCATGAGTGGCCCTTGAGCCTTGTATTAGGTGAACAACAGAAAATGTGTGTATTTGTTTGCATGTAATAGTATATGTGTGCACATGTATGTGTATATAATATATATATATATATATTTGTGTATATATGTGTGTGTATATGTGCATATGTATGTGTGGGTATATGTGCATATGTGTGTGTAAATGTGTGTGTGTGTGTGTGTGCGCGCGCGTGTGTGTAAGGGTGTGTGTTTGTGTGCGTATGTAAGGGTGTGCATGTGTAAGTGCATGTACGTGTGCAAGGGTTTGTGTGTGTGTATATGTAATATATATAATATATTATATAGAGTGTATGTATATGTGTATATGTAACAGTATGAGTGTGCGCATATATATATATATATATATATATATATATATATATATGCCTGTATGCAAGAGTGCATGTATATATATGCCTGTATGCAAGAGTATGTTGTGTGTGTGTGTGTGTGTGTGTATATATATATATATATATATATTTAAGAGAAATGGAAAATTGATAAGTTTGTCAACTCGTCAGCTTGGGTATATTACAGTACTGCGTTAGTTTTAAGCTCACCCCAGATTAGTTGTGGAATTAAACTAGCTTAGTGACATTGCACTTCATCTGTTATTGCTTAATATGTGCATAAGGAATCAAGTAGAGAATGTCTGGTACCAAAGTTGAGACTCTGATCTGAAATTGTCTACTCCCCCTCTTTCCTACTATTGCATGACGATTGGAGATTGTCAAGTGTTATGTCATTACCCAGCCCAAAAACCTATGACCACAGACACTTTCCACTCAGTGACCCATCTCTCTTTCAGTATAACATGTGAATTCCCCCTCTCTCTTTAGATATGTAATAGTAGTCACTGACTACAAAAACAATTTGGTCAAATAGGCTGTCAACCACAGCAACAGGTCTGAACCATAGCTAAAAATAGATTGCCACACATGTGCAGAATCACGTGATCAAGTATGATCGTTGAGCGGGAAACGATCAACAGAACCCAGTTGGGTGATGAAACTCAAAGGAATCGGGCTATCTATTAGGGCCTCATGTAAATGGATTCTCTGAAGAGAAGGAAGGACGTCTCCAACTCACACCAAGTAAACTAGTTTCAAAGAAGTCCGACCATCTGATAAATTTTTTTATGCAAATGGATTCTCCAAACTGAAGGGAAAGAATGATGTTTCCAACTCAAAAAAAATTCCAAGTCCAGAGTCAAGTCTTGTGCAAATAATTCCTCTTTTACTTGTTACAGTCAAGTAAGAGAGATTACACAATATCTAATTCAGCTCAACATACTATGCTGCTTACATTAAATGCATAGGTGAACAGAATGTGATAGTCACCTAAGAAAGGGACACTCAAATGAACAAAGGATCTGAGCAATGAATTCTGCACTGCTGAATGAATGACTTATACAACGCCAAATTTCCTCAACCAATTAGCGAATGCAACATTGAAAAAAGAAGAATCGATCAAAAGACACTGCTACTTGAGTGAACAAACTGAGTTGAAAATAAAAGGGTCAAAGAGAAATAAAAGAAAGGGAAAAAGAGAAAACCTTATTTTATTTCAGAAGAAAGAATGGAGCAAATTTTTTTGTTTCAACTTTTAACTTCAGAATATAATGCATACATCTTTCCACACAGAAATGTATAGCATGCGTCTTTCCACACATTCTCTGTGGTCTGGTATTGAACTCACAACAGTGGTGAATGAAAATTTGGAGAGTTGAGTTAAAGGAAGATAACTGAGACATCCGGAAGAGGCATGGCAATGGAACTAGAACAATCTAACCCAGTGGATAAAATAAAGGGTTCGGTGTGAAATTCCTATCACCTGAGGAAGACTGGAGTGTACAACAGCCAAAATGTTGTAAATATGGCAATGAAAATGAGGATAAGCGTCTGAATAATGTAAATAATCATAATACCTCATCTCAGAGATGTAGAAAGATTTTCTATAGGAGAAAGATGAATGTTTTTGTGGGTGTAGTTTTAATGGAATTGGAACCACAATTAGTAACATGGCAACTTTAAAACAAAAGTTAATTTTTCTTCAGATGTATATGTGTTGTGATAGGAAAATAAATAAGAAGACCAAAATTTCACTCTGAAAATAGATGGATAATCAGAATCACTAAGCCACAGAGCTATATTTTGACCAACCAATTAGTAAGCTTTCAAAACCAGGATATAAAGCCACAAGCAAATGAGAAGAGCAGCACTTTAGAAGCAGATATCTAGATGTGTATATAAACAGATGGAAAATGAAACCCAACCAGAATTGATAAACAGATTTTATCCATTCTCCATAATGACTGCAGTATTGGACAATGGATAAAATCTGTTTCCTGATCTTGGTTGTGTTCCACCTTTCTGAAGAAAATTTAACCTTATTTTTTTAATCAATCCAGCTGCTAAACTAGTAATATTCAGACCCAGAACTTCCAACTATCAAGATAAATGGTGGTTCTCTCAAGGAGGCTTCTGAGGAATCAAACTCACCCCAGATTTCAATTGGAATTCACATATACAAACCATTGCTAAAGATGCTGGAAAAATGGTCAGTTCCTTGCACTGTACTAGTTATTACCTGACTCTGCCTGCTATCCTCTATTTTTGCAAGAACCAGATCAGACCAAAAATTGTCATCATACCTGGGGTGAGACTGCCAAGTCCTTACGTGCCAATCTTGATATAGTTCAGAAGTGCACTGGAATGAATCATCTGCATTTCTTTTGTATTCCTTAAATAAGAAGGAACTTTTACACAGCTTCTTCCTAAGAACTGCTGCGTTGTGGAACAGACCCCCAAGAGGATGCTTCCCAGATTACTATAATCTTAACCTCTTTAAGTGTAAAGTTACCCATTATCTTTCCTATATATTCTCTTAAACTAAATTTCTTAGCCCCTCTCTTATGTGCATCAACCTCAGTTAGTAACCCTCTACCTTGATTGTCTTACGGGTCTTGGGTTGGGTGAACCGTTTGTAAATAGAAAAACTTTCTTTTGCAAATGTAATAAACTACCAGTACTAATTTCTGTCTAAAGTTCTGAGATAAAGAGTTATCATTATTCACAGTCAAACTGTTATCCTCATCTTTGTTGTTGTTATCATATTTTGTCTTATCTGAGATAAAGAGTTGTCATTATTCACAGTCAAACTGTTATCCTCATCTTTGTTGTTGTTATCATATTTTGTCTTATCTGAGATAAAGAGTTGTCATTATTCACAGTCAAACTGTTATCCTCATCTTTGTTGTTGTTATCATATTTTGTCTTATCTGAGATAAAGAGTTGTCATTATTCACAGTCAAACTGTTATCCTCATCTTTGTTGTTGTTATCATATTTTGTCTTATCTGAGATAAAGAGTTGTCATTATTCACAGTCAAACTGTTATCCTCATCTTTGTTGTTGTTATCATATTTTGTCTTATCTGAGATGAGGGGTTATCATTATTTACATTATTCAGTCAAACTAATATCCTCATCTCTGTTGTTGTTATCACATTTTCAATGTATGAGTTGAGTTATTATTTACATGCAGACTATTACTTCAGTGAGTGCAGCCAAGCATGCCATTCAGCAGCACACATCAGCAGGAATGTTAGATTTAAGGCTCCAAGTTCTACACTCAGGATTGTCCCACAAGACAATTGCATAGTGGTTTAAAGCATTGGTTTGTGAATTTGGTGATATAGTAATTGGGAGTTCAATCCCTGCACAGTGGAAGCTGGTGCAAGTAATAACTGAGCAGTTCTAAAATAAGAACTAGACAAGGTATCCCTAGATATGGACCAAGAAAAGAGAACAATCTACCCTGGTAGATTATATGAAGGGTTCTGTTTGAAATTCCCTGTAAGTTACTCGGACTGACATACATCTGATGATGACCAAAATGTTGTGATAGATACAACAAAGATGAGGATAATAGTCCACCTGTAAATAATGGAAATAAAAGTATTAAGACTCAATCTTTAAATGCTGTGTTGTTTCTATCTAACAAAATTTTATTATTGACATCACAGTAGTCTAATAAGTTTGCCCATCCTGGGTAAGACGATAAACTACATCCGGCAGCAAGGCCTCTGGTAAATATTGATATTGAAATGATGAACCATCCTGGGTAAGATTATAAACTACATCCACATGCTGGTTAAGACAATAAGCTACATCTGACAGCAAGGCCTCTGATTAGGAGGTTTTGAGGTGCATGGAACCAACTCTTAATTGCTGGTATTCCCATGTCAACCCTCACCCTGGGAAGTAGCACCTGTCAGGGTCCCAGCTAGTTAACCCCCGAACTGTGTTCAAAGCACTATGAAAGTGTAAAAATAGGTTTTCATACAAGCAATACATTTTTGTAAAAAATTATTACCAGCAATTTTTTGAAGAAAAAAAATATTGCCAGCAATACATTTTTGAAGAAAAAAAATATTGCCAGCAATACGTTTTTGAAGAAAAAAAAATATTACCAGCAATACATTTTAGAAGAAAATAAAAATATTGCCGCAATGTGTTTTTGAAGAAAAAAATATATTGCCAGCAATGTGTTTTTGAAGAAAAAAAAATATTTCCAGAAATGTGTTTTTGAAGAAAAAAAAATATTTCCAGAAATATGTTTTTGAAGAAAAAAAAATATTGCCATCAATACGTTTTTGAAGAAAAAAAAAATATTGCCAGCAATACGTTTTTGAAGAAAAAAAAATATTGCCAGCAATACATTTTTGAAGAAAAAAAAATATTGCCAGCAATACGTTTTTGAAGAAAAAAATATTAGCAGCAATAAAAATCTTGTTGATATTAACTAACCTATGCCATAAAACAAAACAAGCCAAACCAAACTAAGAGTTTGCATTTGCCTGTTCTTAAATAAAATAATAAAGAACTACTGGTTTCTGTAAATCATGATGTTCTTAAATAGCCTCGTCTGATTGAGACTTTGAGGAATATCTAAACTGTCAACTTTCTCAGGTAAATGCTTAAAAATGGCTTTGAGTGAATGAAACCTATCCTTTCTTAAATCTCCTGTATAGGTGCTATATAATCACAAATATCTGAACCAAATAACAGAAACAATGTCATTTGAGTTCTTTAAAAAACAACAAAAACTGAAATGGATGGTATGCCTTGTAAGGCAAGTTGATTTTTCACTTCTTTTATAAAATCAACATTGCACTTGATATAGTAGTTGTACTAGATTGGTAACAAGATCAATTTATTCATCAATTTACTGTTAAATTGGCTAGATCTAACCATAAGTTCTTTGCACTTTTCTTACACGTCTCGCTTGTGGAATTCTCTTGTGGCTCCATGATTTCCAGCCAATTTTGGTCATCAAAAAATTAAGTGAAACGTCAATCGTTATCTACTGTCTTTCTGATTACCTTTCAATTGTTCTCACTCCTTAGTAATGTTTCTGTTTTCTAATTCTTTCATATACTTGTGTCTTAGTGGCTTCACTGCCTTGCTTCGAATGATTTTGATTTTAAGAAAATGATGTAGTCAAACTTACTTGGGAATCAAATCCGAATGCTTATAAACATCCCCAAACTGTCTGGACATAGTGGCTGCTCAGTTAGTAAATACCAAATGTTTCCTCATAAGGAAACATAAGTTACTACCATTACTATTCATGACTTCTTATAAAATGAATAAAAAAGAAAAAGAATTGTGATGGCATTTTTACATGAATTGCTGAAGGAATGTTAAAAGAAACAAAAAAAAGGCAAAACTTGACCAGTAAATATTTTCCATCAGTTTTTCTTTCAAAAAAGATTTTTTTCTTCACTGCCATAACAATTTACGCCCCACTGTGACACATAAGAAGTCTTCGGTAACAGCTATAAACACACCAATACATTCAAAAACAACATTTTATTACTTTCTTGTAACAATTCTATTTCTGGTTAATATTTAATGTCAGCCTTTTAAATAATTTTGTTATTCTTCTCCATACATTTTTGGAACAAAATTTGTACCATTGACAAATGATTCGCCTTTGTTTCAATCTTCAGGACATGAGCGATCATGGCTCTCCACAATTTCCTGTCATTCGTAACTCTTTGTAAATATCATTATTATCTCTCCTAATCACTGTTTTGCCAAACATTTATAAAAGCTCATTCTTCTTCTATATGATGTGTCCCTTCAGGATGTTGATCATAGCTCTCCACAATTTCCTATTCTTTGTAGGTCTTAGTAAAATTTTTTTTTTTTTTTTTTTTTTTTACTATCTCTCCTAATCCCTGTTCTACCAAGTATTGACACAAGCTTATCTTTCTTCTTTTATGTGATGTGTCCCTTCAGGTTGTTAGTAATCATGGCTCTCCACAATTTCCTGTCATTTGTAGCTCTTCATAAATGCCATCTTTTTGTTATCTCTAATTATTACTGTTTTACACAAGCTCATACTGCTTCCTATATGTGGAATTTCTCTTCAGAAGAGGTCTGATCATGGCTCTCCACAACTTCTTGTCTGTTATAGATCTTAGTAAAATTTGTGGTGCAAACCATTTTGGGGCATGAATTTCAACCCCTCCAGAAAAAGGATTACCTGTGTATAGTGCAACTGGTCACTAAAAATGCATGATTTTTAACCACTTCCTTAAAATTACCAGCCTATAGTGTGGCCTCCTATTTTTTTGCATAAAAAACTGATCATAAAAACTTGCACGATACCCTAGTATCTGCGCTGTTTTTCTCTGTCCCTCGTGCATTCAATATGTCCTCTGAGTGTCAGATTTTCTAAACACTCTTTCCTCATTATGTGCTCTAGAAATTTCAACTGACTCTTTCTGATTCTAAATAGAAGTGTCCTTTTCATTTCCATTTTCTCTAAAACTTTCTCATTGCTCACATGTTCAGTCCGTGGTATTCTCAGCATCCTTCTGTGGAACCACATTTCTGTTGCTTCAAGTCTCTTGTCCAGCATTCACTACCATATATGACGACGAATATTACATTACAGTTCAGTACTCTGCTTTTTTTCTAATTAAGTTTTTCTGTTTCTTAATGATTAGCTTTTTCACAGAATAAGCACTTATGTCATACACCTATGCTATACAACAGTAAAGTAATATCCTAGGACATACCAACAAATTTCTATGACATATCTTAACATCATTAAGACTAGAAAACACATGGAGGATATAAATATAATAAATGAAATTAAATTGTTTTTAAGCTGCTTGTATATCTATTGCCAGTGATGTCATCAGCTCTCGATAGATAAGATGATGAAATGTAAGATCTTGTCTCTCTCACAGTACTCAGAATTTGAGGAAGAATGACAACCAAACATGAATTTTTTATTTTTTACCGGGAATTTACCAACTTAGAGTTTAACAAGTGTTATGGAGTGGTTTCCCAGTCGAGGCTTGTATTTGTACTAAGTCGGTCCTAAAATAGGTTTGACGTACAAAATGTTAGGAACTTGATATAATAGTTAATGACGCAGAGAAATCTAGTTGTGTTCGCTCATACTTTAGTATCCAACTGTCGTCCGGCATCGACTGACTGACTGAACCACTCAACGATTCTCGTTACTCTTACTACTCCTACTTATTATTGGTGGGAGAGTCTATTAACTATAGAATAGGTGTGTTCCACTATAACAACAAGAAAATGTCCTCTCTTACAGGGAAACTCGATATGTATATGCATACGTATATGTTTTAAGCGACAGTCGACCATGGCATTTTTCACTATCCCAATGCAACTTAATTTTAGTTAACCCATGCTTTCAAAAAACTTGTATGATCAACAATCACTTAGCCCAATGGGGTGGACTGGGCTTCATAGCAATATATTCAGTTAGTGCAGTGATTACACAACATTCTATGCTTCCTAGACTGAAGTCAATGACTAGGGTGGAGTATTAACCTGGTGAAATCAAAGCACCGTGTGTCCATGACCAAGATGTGTCTTCAAAGCTGGAGGAAATCATTGATTGGTTTGATCTAGAAAGGGATAGGTTCTGCCAGGACAGACTATGCCCAAATGAATAACTTTGAACACAAATATGTTGAGGTAACTAATCATAATCATCCTTCGGTGTTCCTATGGTTGGTCGGAACTTCATTGACAATCCCTTTCCACACTGTTCAGTCTCGGGCACATTTGTGTTTGCTCAATACCCACAGAGCCCACCTGTGGTTTATACTGCAACTATGCTGAGCAGACCTTAGTTACAGTTTCTGGGAGATAGTGTGATATCTATCATGATCAACAATTTGAACAAGGCCGGCACGCTCAAGTCCTCGGCCATGATGACTTGTGGCTTTGTGCTAGCACAGCTATTGATGGCTCTCAAGAGTCCCGTATACCCAATTTCACTCACAAGGCTTGGGTCAACCCATAGTATGGTTTTCAGGCACTTTCCAAAGGTGCCAGGTTAGGGATCAACCTCAATTCATTCCGATAACATCAGGAAGTCTTCTTCCTATCAAATAGACCATGGTGAGATTTGAACCCAATTTTCATGGTCATATATATATATATATATATATATATATATATATACACATATGTACACACACTTACATACATGTGTATCCACTAAGAATAGAGTTTATTGTGATAAGAAATGATGTCATAACAAATTAGCAGATGAAGTTTTTGAAAAGTCCCAACAAGCTATATCAATCAGTCAAGTGCCATACATGATACACACTTGGGCAATCATGTCTCTCCACACCTTCCTCACCTAACTCAATGTTGATTTTCAGTTAGGTGCCATGCATGATACACACTAGTGCAATCATGTCTCGTTTGATTCATGACTGACTAGGTAGAAGATTTTCCAGTCATAGGTTGCCATTTCTTTCTGTAGTAGACAGGTTGCAAAAAAAAAGACAATAGGATCCAGTCTGTTGTACCATTTAACCCTTGGTTGGGGGATGAAATGATTAAAATAAAGAAATGGAGAGATTGCCTATATACTGAAGGGGCATTTTAAAAACAAAAATGTACGCATTGATAGAGGAATGCTAAAAGCAAAACAAAAAATCAGTTTAATGAAATTTTGAAAATTGGGAGAAATTTTGAAATTTATTTAAAATTTAATCCTTTAAGTTGAATGAAATCTGTAAAATTTGGAGGAAGAAGCAACAAATCGTCCATTCTGGTACAAGACTACTTTGACTGCTCAAAATTGATTTTGATCAACAAAAGTTGAAACATAAATGTAGAAATAGCAAAAACAGAAATGTCAGCAAAAAAGGAGATAGGTTTACCAAATGGCCCGGTTCACACTCCTCCCACGTCCTTTAAACAGGAGTAGAGGCTTATACCTTGTTTCTTGCTTAGGATTGGGTTTCCGGTTCCTTCTAAAATCTTTTTCATTCTCTTTCACTCTCAGCAGACACTTGTATCTTACTGGCATTATTGTTTTGCTTGCAGTGAATTGATTATAAAAATAATAAAATATAAATCCTTCCCACACTTGCAAAACCAGATGCAAATGTGAAATTTTGTTCAGCAGCATATCAATTTTTGTATTAAAAATAATATTGTCAGGTTCACACTCCTCTCCAGTCTTTTGAACAGGGATACAGTTTTATCCCTGGTTTCTGGGTCCTTCTAATGTTTACAAACCCTATATTTCTAATGTCTCTACCTGAATTCTGAAATTTTATTTTCTGTTTATTTTTTCCTCAATAGGAGTAGATTGGTTGGCCTATCATCTAGTTCACACTCCTCCTTCCCTTGCTTGGAGCGAATTGATTAAAAAATCAATCCACTCTGGTATGAAACTATTTGACTGCTCAAAATTGCATAAAATTGTATAAAATACAGCTGATGTGTAAAATGTTAATCAACCAGAATTCGCTTCAAATTTAAATGGTGTCATTTGCTTATTCTGCCCGACTTTGCATTTATGATGTTTTAAAGTGATCTCCCTTGAAGATACGTGTGCACTTGGTGTTTAGTTAAGACGTGCATTTGCATTGTTGTATGGAAATGTAGTTGTCATGAAATAATTCTATTTTATAAGACTGCCTTAAAGCTAGCCAAGTAGAATTAAAGTGAATGGGTTAACAACAGATTGCAAGACATTTAATATGCCTTGTTCAAGTCAGTCTTAATGAATTCTATTCTTTTCGTTTTTCTGGCATTTTATCGAATTTGGATCAGAACCAAATCTAATCCAGCAAGAAATGTGAAGACTGATGGGTTTTTAGTCGGAAGGAAAAAAAAATTGTCTGGCACCTTTATTAAATGCTCTGAACCACAATTCGGATAAATACAGCTATGAGACATGGGTTTCAGGGGAGGGAATGTAAGGGAAAAGAAAAAATAAAAGAAAGTAACACTGAAGCAGGCATCATGGCAACATATATATAATTGTAGACAAAAACTCTATAACATATTTTTTTTTAATAATAATGATAATACAAATGAAGACGTATACAAAAATTATGAGAATTACAGACGTCATTTTTTTTTTTTTTCTGGCTAGCAGAACTTCCAGTAAAAAGCATTTAATAGTAACTTGAACTAGAATATTCAATAAATCAAGAAAGTATTTACACTATTTACATTGTTTGGACTATTGTCATCATCATTATTGTCATATCCATGCCATTTCAGCCATTGCACACTCCAGCCTTCCTCAGGATCTGTCTATCTTTCTGAGATGAGGTGTTGTAACTATTTACACTATTTACATTGTTCGAACGGTTCGATTTTTATTGTCATATCTATGCTGTTTTGGCCATCATACACTTCAGCCTTCTTCAGGTGATACACACTTGAATTTCAAACTCAACACTGGAGCAGATTATTCTAGTTCCATGTGACATGTCTTTTCTGGGTGTCTCAGTTTCAGTTAGAAAAAAAATGATAGGAGAGTCCAGTGTGTGTGTGTGTGTGTGTGTGTGTGTATATATATATATATATATATATATATAGGTGTAAATGTTAATCCCATTAGTAATAATAAACAAGTAAAGCTTATCATATACAAGCAGCATTGCCCGTGCTTGAGTCAAAAATTGTACGACCCATACAGCAATCGCTATCACTTGGCTTAAAATATTTTTGCCCTTCCTTGCCTTTAAAGGAGTGCCTTTTACCGTGCTGATGCTGCTACATGCCTTACTTCTTGCCTATCTCACACTGCGAATTTTTTCTAAGCTCTATACTAAACATTAAATCTGTTTTGAAAAAAGAACTAAACAAATGAAAACACAAAACGATCAGCTTTAAAAAGGACTCATAACTGGAAAAAGCAAATGAAAAAAGAATGTTAAGAACAAATACTTTTTCACACCCAACCCAGTTCTGTGGATTCAGAATCAACGTTGAGTTTATATTTAGAATGAGCCAATTGGAGTAAAGTGCCATGCAGATTTAAATTTTTTCCTGCTATGAAATGCAGCTATCGATTTTTTTGCATGTTAGCATGTTAATTTAACATTCATGTCAATCAGCTGTTGGCTCTCACTCTGGCCAGTAGAAAATGGCTGCAAACTACATGAAAACTGCTAAAGAAGCATGAAAAAAAATCGATTATTTCACTATCGATGGGAGTTGGGAAATGAAAAGTTTCCTTGGCCTTCCTGCTAACTTGGAGCATGTGCATGTAAATTTTGGTGCAAATGTTTAAAAGAAAAATTGCAAAAAAAATCACACACACACACACACACACACACACACACACATCCTTGATTTTTATAGATAGAAATTATAAAAAATTTAAAACAGTTGACCTCATAGTCACTAATAACCTTACAATCATGCAACTGTATCCTCTACAAAAAAACAATGTAGTGTATCAATTTGCCTGCCCATTCAGAGATTGCATCTCTGATATTAATAATAAAGCCTCTAATTATATTTGTTTTATTACAACAACACTCTCCCATACACCTTCCTGTCACCTTTCTGATCTTAGATCCATGAAACAAAATTTCTTAGAAAAATATAGCCATGTACATATTATTAGTTGATAACATAACAATACTTGCACATAAATACAGCCAAAAAAACTTTCAGATGTTGGAGGTCATCTTCATTAAAACAAAGCAACCCACACTCAACAAAATTACATTTCAAACTAGTCACAACATACTATAATGCATTTAAACATATGATTCTGTTGATAACATTTGTCTCTTACATGATATGATGTCATAGAATCGCATCATGAATTTACAACCTGTGTCTGCTATTCTGTAACTGTTATCATCATATAGTAATCTTCTTCACAAAAAAAATATTAATATATACATATATATATATATATATATATATATGTCATAATGAGAGAACTGGAATTTATACTTTCTTAATATGTATATATAAAAGTTTTCAAATTGAAAATTATTTTTATTTTTTTGAATATATTTATTTATTTATATATATATTTGATATTTCGTTAATCCTCAATTTTCATCAGAAATAACAAGTTTTGTTAAAATAAATTCATTTATTTATAACAAACAGTTATTTATTTGATGAAAAATTGAGGACAAGAAAATATTAAATATATATATAAATAAATAAATAGGTTATAAAATAAAACATTACAATTTTCAATTTGAAACTTTTTTATATATATATATATATATATATATATATATATGATGATGATGATGGACTCCTGTCATTTTTTTATGTATGAGTGTATTTTCAGTTCAATTTTTATGAACTTGTTTCATATGAGACAAAAAATCCTGCATGGGATTTGCAAAAATTCCCACAAAGGGCATACTGAAGGGTTGACTGCCATATGGGTTGAAGGTATTAGTCCGAGATTTAGTGTTAATTCTTAATTCTCTCAGATGGTTTCGACTATTCTTTTCAAAGTTAGTTATACCTTGGTAGCAGGTAATTCTCCAGTTTGCTTGGTTTTCAACAGCAAGTTTGAATTCCTCTATAGGGATGTTTGCAGCAGTTAAATTGTATTTAAGTTTATCCTTGAAGCATAACCAAGGATGGCCTATGTTACACTTACCACTAAAAAATACATGCAGATTTTCAGCATCCGATCATCACTCATTCTGATGACATGACCAGCCCATCTGAACTGTGCTTCAATGCCACCAACACCACATTTGGTGAAAAGATCAGGGTTAGAAACATCAGCATTCCTTATATATACATATATTCCTTATATCTATCTATCTATCTATATATATATATATATATATATATATATATATATACACGTTAAGTAATGAAAATCTTGGTAATCCGCATGGATAATGCAGAGGAGGATGAAATCCTGAGAGCTCAATGGTAAGTCAGAGCAAATAATTTAATTTAAAAGAAAAACCGACCACTTTAATGCTCCATAGTAATAATTTATTTCACCAGAGAATTTTACTTTTTCCCTTGAATCCTCAGACTTTCAAAGACGAAATGAAAAAATGAATTTAAAATTTACACTTTTGATGGGGCAGTATTAAGCTTATATAAGTTAAATTAGAGGGTGATGAGTAATGGTGTGAGAGACATGGTCAAGCTTAGAGAGGGAAGGGAGAGTTTAAAATTTATCTTTATATTTCTTTTTATTACTATACTTAATATTGATGAAGGAGGGGGGGTAAGGATTCAGACATTGACCTATTTAATAGGTCAACCTAAAGGAAAAAAGGGGGGAAGTAAAGAGGTAAGAGATCTACGTAGGGTTTTTGGAGGCAGGAGACGGGTGACATAACTTTAGCAATTTAGATAAAGACAGATTTTAATGTTTGATAGTAATTTAAATGTTTAAAAATGTTTAAAAAACTCTACAAAGAAAATAAATTTAATGCTAGTTAGCTATTTAAAAATCACCTTCTCCACAAATAAATCAGGGATTTAATATAAACCGAATATTGTATTAAAAAAAAAAATACAAATAGTCATATTGTGAATAACTATTCAGGTAAAATTTTTATCAGTTTGAGTCTAATATATGAATTTAATTTGTAGCTATTTTTAGATGGGTAATATTTTCTAAAATTTTTCAGACATGGCACCTGGAACTAGAACAGTCTACCCCAGTGAACAAAATAATAGGCTCAGTTTGACATTCCAAACACATGAAGAAGGCTAGAGCATACAATAACCGAAATGTAATAAATATGGTAACAAAGATGAAGACTATAGTCTGAATAATGTAAATAGTGTGTGTGTGTATATATATATATATATATATATATATATATATATATATGTATGAAGAAAAATATATACAGAAAAAACAAACAAAAATCCTTATATACAATTATGCAGTTTTAATGTTAATATGTCAACAAAGACAATGTACATAAGAACAAGACTTATCCAAACAAATAACTGAAAGTTTTATAAGATCAGCGCTCCGTTTAAAACATGTTCACGTTATGTCAACGTCAAAACGCCAGAAAACCTATTCCTAAAATCGTCTTTGTCATGTTGTATTGATAATGTTATAATTTATGAATATGTCCTGAAGATGGTTTATTAGACCGAAACGTCTGACGTTGACATATTAACATTAAAACAGCATAATTGTATATAAGGATTTTTGTTTGTTTTTTCTGTATATATTTTTCTTCATACTGTCGGATCTATATCCATATATTTGCTTACATATATATATATATATATATATATACATACATACATACATGTGCGTGTGTGAAAAATTCAATATAACTATATATGTCAGACAAATAGTAGGCAGTTGAATAACAAAATGGAAAAATTTCTCAGTGATCTGTTTACATGGATAGCAGGACAACTTCATATTCAGAGGAGTCGAGCCATAAAAAAGTTTAACGGTAGGTAGAGTTTGTGAACGGTCTAAGGTCAATAATCATGCAGTTTAACAGATGGAATTGCAATGATTGAATGCCAAATATTCTGATAAAATCTTGGGTGGGAACCAGTTTCTCAACAGCTCACTTAGTCATTTAATTCTCAGAATGAAACATGCCACAAAGAATTTTTTTCCCGTTTTTCATTTTTGGATGTTAGTAGAATATCAAATGGTATCCAAACAAAAGTGGAGTTAATATGGCAAAGTGGAAAACTTTTACAGACAACACATTTCACCTCCATGCAGTAGGCATCTTCAGGTTGGACACCAGACAGAACCTCTCTACCTTGAGGAGTTCTTGAGCTTTGGATTGGTTGAACATTAAGAATGGATGACCAAACAGTGACATGGAGATACTGTAAAGACTCTATAATTACTCAGAGCAACAAAAAACTGGAAGTTGTGAAGAGCCATAATTACACATGTTCTTTCAGGACATGGTACAAGAAGAGGTGGATGATGTGTGTTTGTGCACGTGTCTGATGAGCTGGGCTTAATCTTAACTATCTCAGTGCACACTGACCGCTAAAAAACAAATTTATTTTTTTTCGTTCAATTTGAGGTGAGCATGTCTCATGATGGTGTTTGTTTGTCTTTATTTTCTGTGGTAGTGATAGGGAGGATATTATTATTATTTATTTTTTAGTTTATTTTTAGAGTTTGCTCATTTGCCTGTCTGGCGTTGTTCGTAAGTTTTCATTCATTGAGGGTTTTATGCTTCGTTTCACAGCAAAAGTGATTGCAGGGTTTAACTTTTTTTGTTGGAATTTTTTTTTCTCCTTGGGTCTGCCTAATTATATCAGCCTGCTTAATTAATTAATTATTGTGGGCCCTCCAGTTGTTTTAATGAGTTGGTGGTAGTTTCTTTATTTACAAGTCGGCATTATTGTTGCTATCATCGTTATTTTTATAATCATCAGACGTGTAATTATTATTATTATTATTATTATTCTTTTTGTAAGCAATAAAAAACAGTTTTCATTATTATGATTAGTGTTTTCATTAGGTTCATCCTAATTATAGGCAAGAAGAAGAACAATAAAGATATTATGTAGGAAAAGCCGAAAGGTTCTCAGCCTGACCAAAAAAGTTATCCAAAAAAAAAAAAAAAAAATTCTTTTTTATCATTTGGCCAAATTTTGAGAAGTAGGTCGGGACAAGAAATTTTCAGTACCTTAGTGTTGCTCTGGAATTTTTCATAACTGACAATGGATATAGCAGCTATTCTTGTTTGCTGTTTTTTCTTTTTTGCTGTGTACAGCATTGATTTAATTTTTTTTTTTTGTTTTTTTGCTTCATCCCTGTTATGGTGGAACACACCCATTCTAAAGTTAATAGACTCTCCCACCTATAATAAGTAGGAGTAGTAAGAGTAATGGGGCAGTCAGTCAGTCAGTCAGTCGATGTTGGATGACAGTCGAATACTAAAGTATCAACGACCACAACTAGATCACTCTGCGTTATACCTATTATATCAAGTTCCTAATGTTTTGTATGTCGAACCTATTTTATGACCGACTTAGTACAAATACAAGCCTCCACTGTGAAATCACTCCACGACAATCCCTTCTTCAATCAATTTTAAGAAATATCTTGTTTGCAGAAGTGTCTATTTTTGATCATATGTAGCCTCTTATCCACTAGGCTTATAACCATATGACATTGAAACACCTATATGATCACTGAAGTTAAGCAATGCCAAGCCAGGTCAGTACCTAGATGGGTGACTGTTTGGGAATACCAGATGCTTTAAGCTTGGATATGCAGTTGGTCTAGTGGATAATGACTCTGAATTTTTAATCGGAGAACTGAGTTCCAATTTCAGTTAGGTTCGTTATATTTACTTATATGCTAATACTGTTGGGAAAGGTATGAATCCAGCTCTTCTCTCCCCAGCTATGGGTTAATTAGTAAGATTGTATCACTAAATCATTAATATCTCAAAAAAAAAAAATTCTTACAAACTAAAAATATTTTCTGCTTTTAAATAACCCATAAAAGAGTTTTGCCACAGAAAACAAACCATTCTCTGGAATATAAATGTATAGTAATTACAGTAGCCAAAAAATGAGGGATCAGTTTATATATTGTTGTCAAATAGAATTAATCCTCTACTTTATATCCACATTATAATTTCTTGTTTGTTTATCAAATTCTGATTAGGTATGAATCCACTTCTTCTCCCCCAGCAATGGGATAATTAGTAAAATCATTATTATCTCAAGAAAAAAAATTCTTACAATCAAAAAATATTTTCTGTCTTTAAATAACCTTCGAAGGGTTGATAACACGTAAAAAAAATGAATCAATCAGCCAAGCATTCAATTCCTGATGCATCCTCTGTCATCACTGACATTCAATACTCTCCTTTGTGGCTTTGTGGGTACCTTCTAGGTCAACTATCAAGGCACCTAGGTCCTCTGATGTTCTTATATTTCATTGAGTATAAAGCTGTTCCCCACCAAAACCATAAGACTTGTATAATAAGCCATTATCTAAAAAGAAAAAAAAAAATTCTTATAATCTAAAAATATTTTCTGGCTTTAAATAACCTGCAAAATGGTTCACAAGTTGTAGAAAATGAATCAATCAATGAAATACTGATTAGCTACACAGGCATGACTTTTAAACTTATTTAGATTCTCTGGAATATAAATGTATAGAAACTATATTGGCCACAAAGTGAGGGATCAGTTCATATATTGATTAGTATATAGAATTGATCCCCCACTTTTTATCCATATAATTTCAAGTTTGCTTAGCAAATTCTAATTATGTGTGAACCCAACTGTTCTCCCCTCAAACCATGGGTTAATTAGTAAGACTTGTATCACGAAGCCATTATCTAAAAAAAAAAAAAAAAATTCTCATCTAAAAATATTTTCTGGCTTTAAATAACCTGCAAAGGGTTGATTAGCCGTAGAAAATATGAATCAATCAATGAAATACTGATTAGCTACACAGGCATGTCTTTTAGATTTATTTACATTCTCTGTAATATATATATATATATATATATATAGAAACTGTCATGGCCACAAGGTGGAGGATCAGTTTATATATTGATTGTAATATAGAATTGATCTCCCACTTTTCACACACATAATTTCTTGTTTGTTTAGCAAATTTTGATTGTGTGAACCCAACTGTGCTCCCCGCCCCACACCAATCCATTATTATCTCAAAAGAAATTTACAATCTAAAAATATTTCCTGGCTTTATATAACCTGCAAAGAGTTGTTAAGCTGTAGAACACAAATTTATCAATCAACCTTATGTACTTTGTACTCTGAAAATGTCAAAGTGGCTATAAGAAACTGAATTGGTATTGTTAATGTTGTAGTTATTGCCCTTGCCTTTTGGTTTTTGTTTAGTGCCACCAGGTGGTGGTGATTTCCATAAAATTCTGGCAGCCATATTGAAAACGTTTCAATTATTCAGTTGTCAATATTCAGACTAACAAGCAAATTACCTTATTGCAGATGCAGTTGATTCATTAAGGATTAACAGGTATTTTTGTGAATACTATCTTCCTGCCACATTTTTGCTGGCTTAGTGCATCTTAATAGATTTCCACTTTATTTACATTCCATTTTTGGAAATTTTTGCCAACAGAATCTTCAAATTATGTTGAACACACCACCACCCATCTGTCAAGATGACTGACTCTACCACTCTCAGACCAGAGCTCAGTTAGGATGTATTTATTTAAATCATCATCGAATTGTATCAACCTTAGTATGTAACTTACTCGTCAAGAACACAAATGTGATAGGTACATCCTACAACAAAAAGAGTTAGATATTTCAACAGCAAAATGATGAGACTTTCTTTGTTGACAATCAGATTTAACACAATATTATATATATATATATATATATATATATATATATATAATCATCCACAGTCAGACTGTTTCACTGTATCACTGCTCCTCACTGTGGCTAGACATCTGATTGCTTCAAGCTGGGACCAAAACCCAACCGATTTGGCATCAGTCAGAGATTCTAACCCTTAGGCTATCAACGCTTGGCAGAGAGAAAGAAAATTTTTACATATTTATTTTTTCATAAACACTCCAGTGACCTAGAGAACACAATCCAATTTGGAGAGTCTTGCATTATCAGAAGTAATAGTGACTGTTTACAAATTTACGCTTGTCTCCCCACAGTGCTCAACTTATTTATTTTTTAGGAGCTAATATTGTCATCTACAGACTGTTTATAAACCTGTTTGTGTGCGTGTGTGTATATTTGGGCAGCAACCCCTCATTTATACAAGTTTCATTAAAGACAACTGACAAGAAATACCCAACTCCAATTGACAAAAACAAGAAAATTAAATTATCTACTATAAAAATTTAAGACTGTTAACTTCATTATCAACAATAACTCATCTGCAACATCCAAATTACAGAGAACCAATATTATTTGCAAATGCACATGTCCCTTAAGCAACTATGTTCCTTATCAAACCAAATTCATAAATAATTATATTGGCTATACTACAATATGCCTAACAAAAAGACTCACATTACATCTCCAGCCATCTTCGGCATAATCCGCTGAAGATGGTCTCAGATGAGATTGAAAGTACTTGGGAAAATAAAAACTATTTGAAAGAAAATTTTGGTATTTTTCTTAATCAATTTTCTAAGGTTACCAAGAAATTAATCCGTGAACTTGAAAGGATCAGTGAAAACTAATTGACATATGTATAAATTATTTAACCAAACTTGTTTGTGTATGTACATTTGTTATATATATATATATATATATATATATATATATGTCATTTGCAGACAGTACTGTTTCACTGTATCACAGCTCCTTGGTGTGACTAGACATCCAAGTGCCTCAAGCCCGGTGTCAGTGAGAGTTTCTACCACTGAGCTATCTTTATTTGACAGAGAGAAACAGCTAAATCAGCCAGAGTGCTCCAATCCATTTTACTGAAGAGATTTGCATAATATATATATATATATATATATATATATATATATATAGAGAGAGAGAGAGAGAAAGAAATACATTAGTAAGTCCTTTTAATGATAAAAAACATTTATTTATATATTATCAACATTAACCCCTACCTTGTCAGTGCACTTAATCCACTTGTCACTATTAATGAATGAGATTGAACATGTCTGAATTTTTATCTTTGTTTACATTTAGACTATTTTCCTCATTTTAGTTATTAATTATCAAAATATTTCACCTGTTGTGTTTTCCAGTCATCATCAGGTGATTTTCAATCTGGGACAGTAGCCTTGTACAGTGATTCTCAACCACCATGCCAATCCTCTTAATTGTGCTGCAAAATATCATCATGGTGTATATATGTGTGTGTTTGTGGAAGTACTAATGGTTCAGCATTAGTATTTAAACTGGTAACATTTGAATCACACTAAATAAGCTGAACAAATAGTCGAATAGAAGCATTAAAATTAATTTTGCAAAGTGTGCCATGATATTTTAATTTGCTTCAAGGTGTTATCGTTGCTTAAAAAGGTTGAGAAACATTGGTCTCGTAGATTAAAGCATTTGTCTGTAAATTTGTTGACATAGTGATTACGAGTTCAATCCTTGGGTTAAGTAGTGTAGGCTCAGACTCGGTAGAAACAGGGTGATCTATACCTGAGCAGTACTAAATAAGAATGAGGTGAGATATCCCTAGGCATGGTCAGTAGAACAAGAACTATCCAACTCTGTAGATTAAATAAAGGGTTCTGTTCAAAATTACCTGGATTGAGAAACAGCTGAAGAAGGGATGAGGTGCAGTGGTTGAAATGTTGTGATAATAACAACAAAAATAAGGATAATAGTACAATGAAATTTTCAAATAAAAATTCAGTAGATATATATCTGCATACTGACTCATTCTCTCTCTCTCTCTATATATATATATATATATGGTGACTGCCGCCTCATAATAGAGTATGACCATTGTCCAACACTAAAACCTTTTCCATGGTTTTATGATTGAATATGCTTATTTCTTACACAGCCAATGCCTTTTTCTTTCTTTAGCCAATGACCATACTTTCCCTCTTTTGTACCGACAGCTATGCCTTCCCTCTCTTTTGTCAATTACGATGTCTTCTGTCTCTTTTACCAATGACTATGATTTGCTTACCTTTAGCCAAAATCTATACCATATCTCCATTTTTGCTGACGACCATTCCTTCTCTCTCTCACTCTCTTAAAAAACGACCATGCCTTCTCTCTCTTTCTTGCCGACGACCATGCCTTCTCTCTCTCTCTCTTGCCGACGACCATGCCTTCTCTCTCTTGCCGACGACCATGCCTTCTCTCTCTCTTGCCGATGACCATGCCTTCTCTCTCTCTTTCCCCAACCATGCCTTCTCTCTCTAAATGACGACCATGCCTTCTCTCTCTCTCTAGCCTTGACGACCATGCCTTCTCTCTCTCTCTTTTTGCAACGACCATGCCTTTCTCTCTCTCTAGTGACGACCATGCCTTCTCTCTCTCTCTTGCAATCGACCATTTTTCTCTCTCTCTTGCCATTGACCATTTATTTCTCTCTCTCTCTCTTATTTTGACCATGCCTTCTCTCTCTCTGGGCCCGACGACCATGCCTTCTCTCTCCCTCTCTTGCCGACGACCATGCCTTCTCCCTCTATCTCTCCCTCATCGACGACCATGCCTTCTCCCTCCCTCTCTCTCTCTCTCTCTTGCCGACGACCATACCTACTCTCTCTTTTGCCGATGCCATCTTTTTTAAAGTGAGCAGTAATTCATGCATAGAGTGTCTCTTTTTAAAGTCAGCATTCTTGTAGCTAAATGTTTTCTTCCAAATGGAACTTTTTTCCTCCTTTTTCTTCTGAAGAGATAATTTGGCAGGTGACCAGGAAATTTATGTTGAGAAGCTTGGAGTCATCATGAAGGAACATATTGAAAAATGTCCTCTTGGAGTTTCCCAAAGGACTGCACCATTCTCACTGGCATTTGAACACAGGTGATTAGCAAAGTTTTTGGTGAATTAAGAGAGAAATAATAATGTTTAGAAAACCCCCATTATTCATTTAAAACCAGGCTGAATTTTGTCAAGGTTTCTGGTGGGAAATCAATCAATAGATATTGATAGCACCTTAATTTAGTTTCACTTGAAAATATTGTCTTTCTATGAGAATTTAAGTAAGACTCCATCAAAAAAAGTCCACCTACCAAGTAAATACTTACAGACCTAAATAAATATCAGTTGAACATTTCAATCATCTCAGAACCAATTAAATGCTTACCAACTTACAGATAAATTAGCAACCAACCTAAGAGAAAAAAAAAAGAATTCCAAATGTTGAAGGCAATAGAAGTCCACAACGCTGTCGTTCGCAAGTTGAGCTAGACAATCTTTCTTATCAGAATCTGGCTTACTTATTCATAAGTCTAACATTCAACCATACTTTGAATATTACTGCTGTATATTTAGAGATTCTTGATAAAATCTAAAGAACCTGCAATGTTATTGGTCTTGACCTGGCATCTTGGCTTCAGTCACTTTATAACCACCATAACATAGCTTTCTTGTGTCTTTTTCTATAAAAAATTTCATGGTAATTTTTCAGACAAACTTTTCGCTATGATATCTAGACTTTATGAATTTGAAAGCAGTACTAGATTTGCAATAAGTCTCATCTTTTTACAGGTGAAATGGCTAAATGTAACTGTAAGTCCTATACTAACAATTTCTTTTTTTGCAATTCACACCTGTGGAACTTTCTTCAGTCTCCTTGTTTTCCATTCAGTTACAATCAAAAATATAAATGCAATATCCATTGTTATTTTCTCTCCTTAATTCCTGTGTTTTATTGTTCTCTCTCATTAATAATGTATTTTCCTGCTTGGAGGGTGAAATAATTAAAAAATATATCAACATTATTTACAATGATTTGTTGCCACTCATCAGGTTGCACTCTGATAAATTTTCAATAAAATTCCACAGGTTTTAACATTAAAAAGTTTTTGATTAAAATAATGAAATGGAAAGATTTCCTAAAAACTGAAGAGACTGTTTATTATTTCATAATTTTAAAAACAAAAACATAGATGTTCATAGAAATAAGAACGCTAAAGATGAAAAACTTCATGAACTATGCGTTCTGTCTCTCTCACCGATGCCCGTGCGTTCTTTCTCTCTCACCGACGCGCATGACTTCAGCCAATTTTGCCAACAAAATGAAAATGAAATTTGAAAATTTGGAAGATTCTGGAATGAAATTTGAAAATTTGGAAGATTCTGGAATGAAATTTGAAAATTTGGAAGGAATCTTAAAATGTATTTAAAATATAATCTTTTAAAAAATTCAATCTTTGAAAAAAAATTATATTAAAAGTTTAATGAAATTTTTAAATTGGGAGAAGAAACAAATCATCCACTCTGGTTTGAGACTAATTTGACTGCTCAAAATTGATTTTGATCAACAAAGAAGTTGAAACATAAATGGATAAGTAGCAGAAACAGAAAATACAATAAAAAATGGACGAGATAGGTTCGCCTATCGTCCGGTTCACACACCTCCTTCATCTTTAGAAAAGTTGTAGAAGTTTATCCCTTGTTTCTTTTTTAGGATTTGGTTTCCAGTTCCTTCTAAAGTCTTTTTCATTCTCCTTCACTCCCAGTAGCCCCCTGCATATTAGTGGCATTATTGCTTAGCTTGGGGTGAATTGATTATAAAAATAATAATGAAAAAAATACAAATCTTTCCCATGCTTGCAAGACCAGATGCAAATGTGAAATTTTGTTCAGCTGTATATCAATCTTTGTAATGCATTATTAGAAATAATAGTGTCAGGTTCACACTCCTCTCCAGTTTTTTTTTAACAAGGGTAGAAGTTTATCCTTGTTTTCCAGTTCCTTCTAAAGCTTATAACCCTATACTTTGGAGCATAAAATTTTGTACCTTGCATTATCTACAGAATTATTATACATATATTTAATAGGAGTAGTTCATACTTCTCCCTGGTCTTTTGAACACGAGTCGAGGTTTATCTCTTGTTTCCTGTTTAGGATTGGGTTTCTGGTTTCTTCTAAAGATTTTTTTCATTCTCTTTTACTCACAAAGTCTTAGAGTCATTATCACTTTGCTTGAGGTGAATTAATTAAAAAAATTTGTTTTTTTGTTTTGTTACAAAATAAATTCTGCAAGTAATAGAATTATTTTTACCTTGACTCTGCATAGAAATCTGTGTTTTTGTTTGCTTAAATTCTCTTATCTTAAGATTATAACTAAACTGTAACTAA
>CAHIKZ030001938.1:150000-157500 GCA_903632075.3 Acanthosepion pharaonis
TCCAGTACAACTTTGGTGTTACAAGGAGTTTTGTTAGTCACTTGCTCAACTGCACCCCACACAATAATCAAAGGGGTTGCAGTCTGGGGAGTTAGGTGGCCAGATGTAAGGGGTGGATGTGGTTGCAAAAATTGTCTGACAACCATGCCTGGGTTCTCTGCTTGTGTGGCATGTGAGAGTCCTGTTGCCAGACATAGGGTCTTCCAGCAGCCACCCTCTTGACCCAGAGTAGAACTACCTCCTCAAGGCACTTGATTTAGGCCTCTGTATTGAGTTTGAGGCCCTGTGGGAAAATGAATGGAGGTATAATATTGCCATTACTAGAGATCACTCTAAACACCTTCGTAATCACCATTAGACTCATTCAACTCTTTTCAAATCCTTTGCACTGATTGACACTCTGAAATGTTCATATTGAAGCTCCCAGTGTGAATACCAAGCAGTACAGCATGCCGTTTCTCACATATCAACTGACTTCATGTACAGTGCGACTCCTGATTTTTTTGCATGAAGTTTAACACCTCTAGAAAAAATTTACCTGTGTATAGTGCAACTGGTCACCAAAAATGCATGATTTTTAACATCTTCAAAAAAATTACTTGTGTCTAGTGCGATCCCTTATTTTTTTTTTTTTGGCATAAAAACTAATCTTGCACTATACTTGAATATTTTAAGGAAAATTATGCCACTGTGTGGTGCCAGAAGCTTTTTCTCATCATAGTCTACTTTGCACATTTATAAATCTACTATTCATCCATGCATTGAATACTGTTGCCATAAATGGTCTGGCACCTCTGCTGTTCATCTCAAGGTTCTCAACAAAGTCCAAAGACAGATCTGCAATGCGATTGGTCCTGACTTGGCATCTCGACTTTAGTCACTTTCTCACTGACATGATAATGCTTCTGTCTTTTCTACAAATATTTTCATGGCAACTCTTTTGCAAAGCTTTTTTCTCTGGTGCCTAGAATTTTAGCATAATACTATATTGAAATCTGGGGCCACATGTTTTATTTCTGGTTGTTTTTAAAAATATGGGAGTGCAGACAGTATACAACACCATATATATTACCATAGGCTATAATTTTACTTCAGATGGCTTGTAAATTTTAACACCTCCCAAAAAAATAACTAATTTCGTTTAACCACCATAGAGAACTGTTTTGGTCTGTTATTGGCATGGCTGACGCTAGACTTCAGGAGAGCAATACACTGCATCTACTTGACCTCCTTTTTTCCCACTAAAATGAAATGGAATCACTATATCAAATCAATAGGTGGATCTACTTTTCTCAGCAGAATCCATCTTGCACATTTATAAATCTACTATTTTTTATGCATTGAATACTGTTGCCATATTTGGTCCAGTGCTCCTGCTATTCATCTCAAGGTTCTTGACAAAGTCCAAAGAAGGATCTGTAATGTAATCCTGATTAGGCTTCTTGACTTCAGTCACATTTCACTGATGTGATGTGATTTTCCTCTGTCTTTTCTACAAATATTTTCATGTCAACTGCTCTGACAAGCTTTTTCCCTTGGTGCCATGACAACATGAATTTACTAGATTGGCACCTAGGTCTCACCATTTTACTGTTGAATTAGCTAAATGCAACCACCACTTCTATTCTAAAAGCTTCTTTTCTCACACTTCCCACCTGTGGAACTCCCTTACATTTCCTTGCTTCCCTGATATCTACAATCTTCAAACATTTAAATGCAATGCCAGTTGCCATCTTCTGTTTTCTTGAATCCTGTTCCTTTTTTTTTGTCCTTTCCACAATCCTCACCACTCTGTTTTTTTATTTACTTTCACTCCCTGTAATCTCCTGCGTTCTACTGATATTGTTTTCCTTGCAGTGAAACGATTCTTCACTTTTCTTTGTAACAATACTTTCATTATTATATCTTAATAGTTTGCTTAGTTTCTGATGTAACTTTAAATTTTTGTGTCGGGTTTTCACCAAAGTTCATTGTGACTGCAAAAGCCAACTTCCATAATAGAATTGATTTTTTGAACCCAGTTTTCTTTCATTTTCATTCCCTGTAATCCCCTGCATTCTAGTGATATTGTTTTGTTAGTGGTGAAATGATTCATCACTTTTCTTTATAACACTGCTTTAATTATTATCTTAGTCATCTGGGCTGCAGAAAGTGCTTTTTTATGCTTTGAGGCCTTTTTATATCCTGGATCAGTTTTACAATGTTCGCTTGTTAAGATCCATGCATTGAATACTGCTGCCATATCTAGTTTGGTGTTGTCCTGAAAAGGGCAGTTTTGTGGTCACTGAAAAATGTTGTCCTGAAAAGGGCAGTTTTGTGGTCGCTGAAAAATGTTGTCCTGAAAAGGGCAGTCTTGTGGTCGCTGAAAAATGTTGTCCTCAAAAAGGCAGTTTTGTGGTCGCTGAAAAATGTTGTCCTCAAAAGAGCAGTTCTATTCTGGTGCTCCTGCTTTTTATCTTGGGGTTCTTGACAAATTTGTTTTTCTACAAATATTTTCAAATGGAAGTCTTGTGGTGAAAAGCTTTTTCCTCTGGCTGCATGTATTTAAGCAAATAAAGAAAATAATTCATCTAAAACCTATTTAGTGTGAAATAGCTAAAAAATTTGTCCTTCCAACAGTTCTTTTCTTGAAAATGTTGTCCTCAAAAAATTTTTTTCATTCCCAGATGAAAAATGTTTTAAAAATCTAAATGCAGTATCAATCACCATCTTCTGTCTCCTGAAAGGTAAATCTTTTGTCCTTTCCTCAATCATTGTCCTGTAGTCTTCATTTTCATTTCACTAAAACCCCTGTAAGCAACCTGTTGTCCTCAAAATAGTGGCATTCCAGCTCATTGTTAACATTGAAAATGAATAAAAGAAAAATAATAGATACCTCACCATGTTGTTTCATGAGTTATCATTATTTAAATAATGTTCAGCATTATTGTCCACATCAAATTGTGAAATGTTAGATATCAAACCATTTTGGTGACAAACTGTCATTTTTTTGGAAGGGCTGAGCGAGGATATCATGGCATCACCCCAAAATGATTGTGATTTGCTTAGATTTTCAACCACATTTTTTTTTTTTAAAAAGGGTGTATTTCATATAAAATATACACCATTTATTGTTAACCTAATTATGTACAATAATTTTGTCCCCTGGGGAACTTTATCAAGGCAAATGCAATTTTTTTTTCTTTTGTAACAAGAGCAAATATTAGTAGTTTTTCAGAATTTGTAAATTTACAAATGCTCATGAATATTCATCAGGTTAGCGAAAAAAATTCTTGGCCTCATGTTTTGAAGGATGTGAAATGACATATTAAATGTTTGATACAAAAACTGAGTAAATGATATAAGTAGTTGTTACAAAATAAAAAAAAAAATATTTCAATAACATCAATTATTCATGTTTTCAGACAATGAATTGTTACTTTAGTGTCCTCCATATTTATTCTGACTTTTTGACGAATTCTTTTGAACATTTTCTTGCATTCTTAAATTTAAATTTTTTTGAAAACCAGTTAACATTTTTTTTGTTTATATTGCATGCAATTTAATGCCCTTTAGATTGGCATTGATAAAATCCCAAAGGAGGAAAAAATGTCAAAAAAGATAAGTTGCTATTGTCTTTATTTTACACACACACAACGGTTTATATATATATAAAAAATTTTATATATATATATATATATATATGAAAACTTTTTTTATATATATATATATATATATATATGAAAATTACATTAAAAAATTCTGTCACAACTTGAATGAACTTAATCAAAAAATTAAACTCCCATTTTGTACATTCTTCCTTGGAGTCACATAACAATCACTTTCATTACCTCATTATACAAAAAACACAAAGTAGAAAATTCAAGCCAACCTTAACTGAAATGAGTAAAAAAATAATAGGTATAAAATATATTATAAAAAGTTCTCCATGAAATGCATGAAATAATTCTCTGTGCATTATTTTTTTTCAAAGAACCTAACAAACATCAAACAATTTCAACTGTCATGTAATGGAATGGTTTTCCAAAAAACCTCATAGATCACCATATTAGACTTTTTTTTCTAAGGGTAACTTTATTTTCACCACTGAACATTACAGATAAAAACAAAATTTTATTTTTAAAAAAAAATCAAATGCATAGTAACTATAAACATAATGAATTTCCCTTAGAAAAGTTAAAAGAAATATACAACTATAGTTGACAATAAACAAGAAAATTTAGTTAATCATCTATTATAAAGAATTTAAAAATGCTCCCTCATTGAATAACAATAGTTAGCAAACCTCAGAGGCAAATTATTTATGACTTCAATGGAAAATAAGGAACTGTTTTGATCAAACAAATAAAATTATTTTGAATATATACAACATGCCTAACAAGAAAAAAAAAAAATTTCAATAACTATCAATAGCTCAATGTTTTCACTTAAAATGAATGAAGTTACTAAACTATATCCATAACATCCTGACTTTAATACAAATATGAACATTGGCCTGATTCTTAAGAAAAAAATTTTGAAACCAATAACATATTTTATAATTGTTTATATTTATTAAAATAAAAACCATGGACTTGGCCAAAATCCCCAAAGGACCATGTTTGGAAAATAAAACATTCCTATAACTTTAGATACATACACAAAACACAACACAAACACAGTCAGCATATAAAAATAAAATCTATATATTATTTAAAATTTTAAAACGACATAGCCAAAAGTGCTTGAACATACAGAACATCCAGACAAAAATGTTTTTTTCTATATAATTTATGTCCAGAAAAGAAAATTATAAGAACACAAGAAAAATGAAATAGTAAAACTTTTCAGTCATTTATTATACATACATGGATGCATACATACACACACACACACACACACACACACACACACATATATATATATATATATAATATGAAAATTTTAGAGAGTTCACATCTTAATCAAAATATGTTTTATTGAAAATATAAACATATTCTTGAAACATTCTTCTGGAGTTATTTTTATATAATACATTCATTTAGTTCTCTAATAATACAAAAAACACAAGATGAAAATCAAGGAAGGCACAATAATTTGTCTGTCAATGACACAATGTCCTCAATGGATAAAAAGATATTGGTTAGAAAAATTTCTCCAGGAAAACTGCATGAGAATTCATTCTCTTGTTAAGGCTTTTCTTTAAGAACCTAACAGATGGGAAACAAATGCTAGTCAATAATGGTTTTCCAAATAACCTCATATATCCATTAACTTTTTGGCTATGGTAAACAAACCACTGAACATACAGATAAAAAACAATAATATTAAATAAAGGGTCAAATGCATAGTAACTATAAACATGATGAATTTTCCCTTAGAAAAGTTACAAAGAAATATAAACTATAGTTAAAAACAAAAAAAAAATGAAGTTAATCATCTATTATAAAATGAAGGCATTTATAAACTTTTTAATCAATTGTTTTCAAATTTTCCAAGATCATCTTCAAGGCTAAATATTATTTATGAACTTATTGTCCCTATAAAAAACTGTGTTCTATTTCCTTAGATAAAATGATTTTAAATATACTACATGATGCCTATTTATTAACTCATTTTAAAATTTTCACTAATCATGTTCAATCATGGAATATTTTGCAATACACATGAAGACCTAATAAACTATATCTGTAACATGAAATTGAGAAATACAAATATAATGGCCATTAAATCCACATATTAAAAATATTGAAAATAATGGAAGCTTATATATATATATATATATATATATATATCAACTATGGACAGAAATTTGGGGGGGATGACCATGTTTATAAAATAAAAATCATTCCAGAATAATAGATACAAAAACAATACAAACATTCAGTCACAGTAAAAATAAAATCTCCCATTTGAAAACTCTAAAAGCATAGCCAAATCCACTTGGACATAAGAATTGAACAGACAATTTTGATATAATTTCAAACATCAAACAAAATTATAAGAACACGTGACTAATGAAATAGTAAAAAGACTTTCAGTCATTTATTATACACACACACACACACACACACACAAAACACACACAAATATATAGAATATGCCCCAATATATATATATATATATATATATAGCACACACACACATTAGCTGATCAAGGATATCTTCATACAGTGATGTTTCATTTTTAAATATATATATATATATATATATATATATATATATATATATTATTTTTATATATCCTTACTAGTAATAGATCCATTTTATTAATGTTAGATCCTATTAATCAGATATTAAAACTATAATCTGAGAGTTCCATGTATTTATTATAACAAAGTTCCATTTTCATATCAAGCAAAAAATTGAGGATGAAATCAAAATTACCTCATAATTTTGGATATAGTAAAATAAATTTATGCTTCATCTTTTTGAAACATTTAAACTGAAGTGAAAAACCATATTTTAAAAAATTCATTTATAATATTAAGGAGGATCATTTACATTGAGCACTATTTTGTAAAAATAAAATATCTATACCCACATGAGGTAATATCTTGCTGTTTTTTCTTTTTATTTATATATATATATATATATATATATATATATATAGACAACTGGAATTCTCACTAACAGCTCATGTTAAATTCAACTAGCAAAGTCTGTTTAATTGTAACATTTGTCTAATACAGTGTTGTGTGTTGATATCACAATTGTTGATAAAATGGCCATAGTTCATTTATTTTACTTCTGTTTTTGTTCAAATATCTATAACTATTTTGTATGTTAATTTTTTTGTGTGGTCTCACTCTATGTATCACAATTATGGTTTAATTTGAAACCTAACATTCCCCAAAAAAATGCCAGCATGTAGCCAACTACATCTCATCTACGATACTGATAACACCCAGTTCTTGATAATGACTGAGACGATTGAAAGTTTTCACACAAGAACAGAGTGAAACATGGACTTTGGATATTTTATCCCCAATATTTTCTAGGTGTATAACGTTTTTTTTATTCAAAAATTGTGTAAAGTATTTTATTTTTTTATAAAAACAGTATTTGATAAAACTTGTTGAGATTAATTCTTGCAGCCTAAATAGGACTTTCATAATAATAATAATGGCCACCTAATCATTTTTGATCACACCCGTCTGCTATGGCATCTAGCAAATCCCCATTGCAGACGCCTGCTCGGGCACATTGGTGTTTGTTTACAGCCCACAAAGTCCACCTGTGATTTATACTGCTGCTATGTTGAGCAGATCTTAGTTACAGTTTCTGGAAAAGAGAGCATCATCTGACATAATCAACAGTCTAAACAAGGCCAGTACACTCAAACCCTCACTCATGATGACTTGGGACTTCATGCTAGCACAACCATCAACAGCCTTCAAGCAGTTCAGTCTACCCAACTTCATTCACAAGTCTTTAGTCTTACAGACATACATATATAAACAATATATAAAGATGTGTCTGTCTGTGTGTGCGCATAACTTATGTGGTTAATTTCTACCT
>CAHIKZ030001938.1:162500-225000 GCA_903632075.3 Acanthosepion pharaonis
CACGCTTTAGCGATTGTCAGACAAACTGATTAATTTTTATATGTGTGTTTGTGTTGTAGAGTAGTTTTTTTTTTAATGTGGAGGCTTGTATTTCACTGAGTCGGTCCTAAAAAGGTTCAACGTACAAAACATTAGGAACTTGTTATAATAGTTAATGACGCAGCAATCTAGTTGTGGTGGCTGATACTTTAATGTTCAACATTGACTGACTGAGCTCACTGGCGACTGCTGCTACTACTACTACTACTTATTATATGTGGGAGAGTCTATTAACAATAGAATAGGTATGTTCCGGTATAACAGTTTGTCAAAAATTTGGCAGAAATTTTCTCAGCCTAACCTACTTTGTAAAATTTGATCAAATGATCCAGTTTCAAGTTTTTAGATTATTTTATCAATGGCTTCTTGTTAGGGTTGGAATTTTTCAGCATCCCCCTCATGCATTTACGGAGAATTTATTCAAGCTGGCATTCTCAACTTGGTTCTCATTGTCACAAAATTTTGTTTTTTTACCCTCCAGCCATCTATTGTATTTTGGTATTTCCCTTTTGAGAACTTTAAACCGAATCCTTTATTTAATCCGCTGAGATAGACGACTCACATTCTGTTGTTACTGCTGGAGGATATCTTTGGCATCAAAATTGGTCCTTTGGATGTTGTTTGTGCATTTCTTCAGAGAAACTGAAGTGGAGAAGGGTAGATATGACAGGCAACTGAAGGAGTTTGGAGGAGCAATAGACCAAAATCTCATGACTATAACAACCAAGATGAGGATAAGTTCCTTTAGATTTTTAAAATCCACAAGAACTGGACAATTATGGAATAAGTTTTGCCCCTGTAATTGATTGTTTTAATCATCACACCCCTAGCAAGGCAATAAAAACACTAAAATGTAAGTGTTTGCTGAATGTGAAAGGAATATGAGAAAAAAAAAACACTTTTAAGGGGAGAGAATGAGTTATACTCCTGGAGGCTAGCATCAGCCATATTGATGGAAGAAGACAAAAATTTTTATCTTATTTCTATAAAAAAAATAAGTGGTATATGTTTGAATACAAAGTGACACAAGATATAATGATAACTCAACCAGCCTGAAGATCCAAAACGGAGAAACTCAAGTAGTATGAGTTATTGAAATCTTTTTTAAAATTATCATTCTTAGAATTGCTCTATAATTAGGTATTGAGAACTTTTTAAACTGGACATTTACAGAACAAGCTGCAAGATAATAAGATGCAAGTGGTTACTGAGTGTGAAAGAATATGAGAAAAAAAAAGACACCATTAAGGAGAGAGAACAATAAAAAAACAGGAATTAGGTAACAACTGACATTGCATTTAATTTTTTGAAGGTCAAAGTTGACTGGGAAGCCATAACAGAGTTCCATAAGCAAGAAGTGTGAAAGAAGAAATTGTTAGAATAGAACTTTCGGTTACATCTAGCCATTTCAACAGTAAAATGATGAGACCTTGCCGCTAATTTAATACAGTTCATTAAGTCTAGGTTCCATAGGGGAAAGTAATATTTATTTTGCAAATACAGTATTATGACAAAAAGTCAAAAGTCGGGATGAGGGAAGGCTGGTCTTCAATTTGTCTTATCTTTAAATTTAGCTAGCCACAATTACTGGCCCAAACATGGCAAATTATTCCTTATTCCAAAACACCACATTCTTACTACACTCACCATAATACCTCAGAGTCTCTATGAAGTCCTAACTACTTCTTATATGTACAATTTGTCTGTGGGGAGAGGGGAATGAAAATAACAACTTTTAAAAAAACAATTGCCATGAAAGTATTTATAGAAAAGGCACAGGGAATTTATGTTATGGTGAGTGAAGCTGAGGCGTCAGGTCAGGACCAATAACATTGCAGATTCTTTTTTTGGATTTTATCAAGAATTTCTAAATACATAGTGGAAGCATCAGACCAGATGTGGTAATAATTTTCAATGCATGGATGAATGGTAGAATTATGAATATGTAAGATAGATTCTGACAAGAAAAATTGCCAGTGAAAGTGAACCAACTTTCCTAGGAGCAGACCTAGCAATTGATTCAATATAATGTTTCCACTTCATGTTAGCGGAAAACATTAACCCAAGAAGGGGCAATGAGTCACTCTCCTGGAGGTTAGCATCAGCCATGCTGATGGAAGGCAGAAAGAATTCTCTGAGACAATTGAGTGCAGTTTTGGAGTTTAAATCATTCAGTGTATAATATTATTAATTCCATATACCCAAAATTCAGATTGAACTATATGGGTGGTCATATGTAGAAAATTGAGTTGTCTATATTTTTTTATATTAAAAATTCAAACGTCCAAATTCCAAACACTCATAAAAATAAAGAAAACTTGGGTATGCCTGTTAAATAAATCATTTGTATTTACAAACTTGTACATGATTTTAAAAGAGTCAAAAAGAATTTTAAATAAGCTTCAGTTCAGTTAAAACATTTGGGTAGTTGGTACACAGAAAAAACTGTAGTTTAGAAAAGACCTTTATTGTTAGTGAAGATTCAACGACCATCTTTTTTGTTTTGGGAGAGGATTCATTTGAAATCGCTGACACGTGTTTGTTTCAGTGTCCACTGAAGGAAAAAGAAAAAGCTATGTATCCATGTCTTCACATGGAGCCAGTTCTAAAGAAATAGGGTTTAAGTTTTCTCTGATTGGTCAAATATTTCACATGGTGATTTTAATTTCTAACCAATAGATACTTTGATTAAATTGTGTGTTGTATCGTGGAGTCTTTTTGGTATGCTTGGTACACAGAAAAAATTGTAGTTCAGAAAAGACTTTTATCATTAGCAAAGATTTGTGGGGATGTTCACTCACATCATAGCAGCAAAAATTAGCCTTGTGTTCAAAGAGATAAAGGCATACTTAACAGAAAATAAAACATACACAAATAACAGGAAAAGCATAGTAAATTTATATTAATTTCATACAATTTATTTATATTTTTATGTGTATTGCTGTGTGTATTTTTTTAGGTGACAATTATTTTATGGTACATGTGATACTATGGAGTAAATTTCTCCCTTTTATTACAAGCCATATCATAGAAAGAAGTTGGATGTGTTGCCTGTACCAAGGTTCCTGTTGAAGAGATTGAATTTAATGTTTTCTGGCAGGATGTCTGTATTTTTGGCAGGAACAGTTTTTGTTGCATGATGGGAGTATTTTTATTATCTTTAGTTTCTATTTAATTTATTTTAAACAAGGTTTAAATATTATTGTTTTGTTTTATTTTATTTATAATTTTCATTATTATTAACATTTTATTTTTATTTATAATAATAATAATGTCCTTAGAGATTCACTGACTGTCTTTGTTGTTGATGATTCATATTTACATTTAAGGTTGTAGGCTTTTAAGTCATAATTGTTTTTATTTATTGTTGGTTGTTTTTGTTGTATGATTATTGCTTCAAGGATCCTAAGTCTGTTTTACTATTTGATTTTACTGGTAATTTAGTAATTTTTGTTAGTAGCTGTTTAATGTTAGTATAATCCTTGTGTAGCTTGACAATGGAACAAAATTCTGGATTTTAAGCTTAATTTTTATAATTAAATTTACAATTTTAGTTTCAGTTTTGAAACAAATATCTGTCTCATGATGTAATCATATTTTTTAAAAAAAGTAAGATATACAGTATTACACAACAAAATCCAAAATTACCTCATATGGTGGTGGAGATAGATCTATTTCAACCAATGAAAACTATGCCAGTCTTATTCAACCCCAGTATATAGACTGAGTTTGTGTTGGAATTAGAAACTTTGACAGCTGTTGAAAAATTGATACAGAATTTATCCATTTTGATGTTTCAATCAGACAAAATACCTGAGACGGTGTTCAGTGGGAGGGTGCAAGGTATTAGCCTTAATAGGAAAATGAAATGCCAGAGACGGTGGTTAGGGGAGGGTGGAAGCTATTAGTCTTAAAGGGAAGAGGTTTTATAAAATTAAACACAGATATTAACCCTATGACATTAAATTGGGGTTATATGAAGAATAAAGCGTTAATTTGAAACTAAAGGAGCACTAAAAAAGAAGTTTTATAAATATATATATATATATATATATATATATATATAAAGGTTAGGTTCCAATTTAAGAAAAATAATAAATTACACTTAGAAATAAGATATATTTAAAAGTTTAAAAATAAGTCATATTTAGATAATTTATGTTAAATTTAAGTAAAAAATATATTTAAAAAAAAATGTATATTAAAGAATAAAATTATATTTAAAAATAAAAGTATGAGATTAAATAAAATTATACATTTTAAATTTAAAGATAAATTAAATCAAGTTATATTAAAATATTATATTTACATGCTCTGTTACAATAAATACACTGAGCACTTTTTGTGGATTAGTTTTAATATTTTATATTACTAGGATCGACTTGGATTATGTACCAACAGATTTATTACCATTTTATATATATATATATATATATATATATATATATATATATATATATATATATATACACTTTATTTTAAGATAAATTGAAAAACATGTCATAATTATCCAATTGCAGATGGGTTTCAATGCCTATCTACGCATTTCATCAGGTGATTGTAAATTACTGGCAAGTGAATGATTTATTCAGATTTAAAACCAAAACATATATATAAAAAGAGGCTATATAATTCTTCACTTGCCAGTAATTTACAATCACCTGATGAAATGCGTTGATATGCATCTAAAAAAATGCAATTGTGTAGTGATTTTGACATGTTTTCCTATGTAATATCCTAAAATAAATAATATTACTCTACTTTGTATTGAGCCCTCTTTTAAATTAAATGTTAAGTATGTAGGAATTATACTCTGTTTGTTCTCATCTTACCTGGGGAGATATATACCTATCTTTAATTTTCTTTCATTGATGTGAACAGGAAAAAATGACTTGTTTAGCAATCCACTATATTTAGAGAAATTGTGTTTGCTAGATGATTGTTCAAATCTACCAGTAATTGCTTCTGCATCTGATTCATCTAACATCCTTTTCAGTGGATAACAACATTTATGATATCAAATTCTACAGCAAATTTCTTAATCTTGTCTTTATGATGTTTAGCTTTGAAAATGTCCTCTCACATTGGATTTGAATAACTGATAATGTGCAGATGACTTTGTAAAGTTCTTATTCCATTTTATTGCTAAAACAATTGTCTGTATTTATTTCTTAATTGCATTGATATTTGATATAAGGGCTCACTCCATCAGGTGCCAACTTGCCTGATGACGAGTGGACACTCTGGCCAGTCTGCCACTGGTACTCAAGCTCAGCTGAAAGTAAACATTTTGAATGCTGAATTAAAAATTTTAAGTGCAATGTTAGTCATTATCTTCTGTTGTCTTAATTCTTGTTCTTTTATTGTTCTCTCCCCTTAATATTCTTTTTTCTTCATATTCTCTAACACTTGGTAACCTCTTGAGTCTTAGTGGCATTATTGCCTTGCTTGGGGTGAAATGGTAAAATATATACAGATAATATAGATAGTTGTCTGTTTATTGCATTTTTATTTTATATAGGGGTTGGGTACTTCATCAGGGGAGATCACTTGCCATCAAGCAAGTTGATACTCAACCAGATAATTGTTATCTGTCAGTGTCGGGTGAAAAATAATACTGACACTGAAAAAAAGAAACCTTTTTTTCTGTAAGAATTGCACACTTGACAAATGTTTGAAGAAATGAATGTTATTATTTAATTTTTCATTCATTATTGTAATTTCAATTGGTTGATATTTTTAAGTAGTTCATTGTAAAATTAACACATTAGCAGATAGTTGAAAAGCAAGATAGACCATTACAGACAGTCCACTGTATTCAGATCAATCATTTGTGTTTGCTAGATGATTGTTCAAATCTGCCAATAATTGCTTCTGCATCCAATTCATCTAACATCCTTTTCAATAGATAACGACATGTATGATTTCAAATTCTCCAGTGAATTTCTTAATCTTGTCTTTATGATCTTTAGCTTTGAAAATGTCCTCTCACATTGGACTAGAGTAACTGATAATGTGCAGATGACTTTATAAAGTTCTTATTCATTTTTATTACTAAAACAGTTGTCTGTGTTTCTTTATTGCATTTTCATTTGATATAGAGGTGGGACACTCCATCAGGGGACCACTTGCAATCGGGCAAGCTGACATCCTGGCCAGTTTACCACTGTTCTTGACCTTTAGTAAAGTGTATCACAAATATCAAATTTGTATGTTGGATAAATGAATTTCACATGTTCTTATAGATTAACTTGTTTGGTAAAAGTATCTGTCATGTTCAGATTGCTCACTAAAGATATTTCTACTTGTATATGTACATTTGCTTTTATAAATAATAACAAAATACAAATATCTCTTCATAAAATCAGGGATCAATTTGAAATGCCAAGGAAACCATGGTCTGAAGATGTAAATAACAACAAGGTTTTGGAGAAAATGGAAACAAAAAGGAAACATTTAACATAAGGAAAAGACAGTTGACATTTTGAAGGCATATAATGAGGAAGAAGGACTTGGAAAATCTTATATTAATGAGGTAGATAGAGGAACAGAAGGATGGATGACATACATAATGAGGTTGACGATGGAACAGGGCTTAGGAGAAATAACACAAAGATAAAGTTTATTAAGAGCTACAAGGGACAGAAATCGTGGAGAGCCATGATTGCCTACATCCTGAAGGGACACAACACATAAAGAAGGTTTATATTATGAACAGGAAACCTCCCACCATTGAAAATGATTAAATTTAATTATTTCTCTCATTCTGACAAATGTCATGAGTAAAGGGAAGTTTAATGAAAAAATATTCCTCAAAAAGGCTTTTTTTTTCTTTTTCTTTTTTTTTTTTAAATGAGTGAACCAGCTTATTTAAGTAGTTCCATTAATTACAGGAGTTTGACCAATGTTCAGAAACCAAAGCTAATGAAATTAGTCTATTTAAAAAAAAAAAAAAAAAAAAAACTGAAATGAAAAATTTTTAATTTACTTTTTGTTCATTTTTTTTAAAATATTTTTTTGTCTTGTATTATGTTTTATATTTTATCGCACGACTTCTGAAATATTAAAGTTTGCTTTTGCTTTCATCATGAATTAGTTGATAATTTATCCAGTCTTGTTTGCATTTACGTGTCTCACTTCACTTTGATCTGTTCTGCTTTGTCTCTCTTCGGCTGTGGCTAATTTCAAAGCAGAGAAATTTGCAGTTTCATCCCACTTAAAGAGATTCCACATTAAAAAATTGGATCAGAAAAAATAAAATTAGCTTTCCAAAATATCTATAATGTTTGATATTACAGTTTAATATAAACTTGGTGGATTTTTAAAAAAAAAAATGACTTTTCCTTCAGATTTTTTTGGCAGAACCAATATAGATTTTATTATTTTTTTTTTAAACACTTAGTTATTCCTATTGTAATGGTAATATTAACTCTTTCCTTATAAGGAAATATTCAGAATTCATTGGCTGAGCAGCCAGTGCTATGTCGAAATTTATAAAATCATTCTCTTAAAACAATTTTTCAGGAAAATAGGTTTCTCAAGCCCAGTAGCTGTTACCACTCTTTCCAGTATTGATGAGGGTTTCCTTCCTAACCTTTTATTTGTAGTCGTGTGGAATGTCAACATCTTGATTGTGTCATTATTTTCTCTTCTCAAGTCCAGTAGCTGTTATCACTCTTTCCAGTATTGATGGGAGTTTCCTTCCTAACCTTTTATTTGAAGTCATGTGGAATATCAACATCTTGATTATGTCATTATTTTTCTCTTTAAGTTCCATGTGCTATCCATTTTAATTGTTAACATTATTAAAAGTCCTCAAATGATGTTGTTTCTTTCATTTGGTACAGTTCTTTGTTTGTGATTCTGTAGCATGAATCTGCAAGGTCTGAAGAAGGATGAAGACCATCAAGGTTCATTTACTGGAAGCCATTTTTAATCATTTATCTGAGAAAGCAGTTGAATAGACCTGACAATTTAGATATTTCTTTGACTTTGATGTCGATGTCATAAATGGTACCAAAGTACCATTAATGACATCTACATCAAAGTCTTGATCTGACAAGGCTATTTGAGAACATGACTCAAATTTTGAGGCTAATGATTTGGTTTTATTGCAATTTGCAGTGTTGGGCAAAAGTATTCTGAGTGCAGTCAACTCTGTTCAATTTTCTTCTCTCCTGGACTAAATTTGTGATAATTGATCCTTATCCCAAGGGATTTCAGCTGTTTCATATTTACTAAATCTACATCCTGAATTTTTATGATGGGCTCAGGGTATATGCTATTACAGCTTTCCTACCACAATCTTCAAAAAAAAAAAAAAAGAAAAAAAAGATGTATATAAAAAATTACACTCATTGTGGATTTTATTACTTCTTTTTTTCAAGTCACCATTGAGATATATATTATAAATTTACTAGTTTATAAAAATATGGTTATATATATATATAGGAATTACCATGTTTAAAAAAGAAGAAACTAAAAATTTCAAAGAAAAAATCATAGAATTAAAGTATTAGTCCTGTTTCATTTTCAAGTGAATTTTGGAATAACTTATTTTGAAATTTCTTGAAAATGAAACAGGACTAGGGACTTTAATTTTATAATTGAATTTGAAGTTTTTAGTTTCTGTTTTTGAAACTTGGTAATTCCTGTGTAGCGATGGAATCATAATTTTAAATTAGTAAATTTATAATATTTATGCTCTGTAAATTTGCATTGAGCACTGTTTTGTAAAAAATAAAACTATAAATGAGAACACTGGATTATATATCTTACTGTTCTTTCTTTTTATTATAATATATATATATATATATATTTAATATGACCACTGTAGATTTTTTTCCTATTAGTTTCTAGAGTATAACTTGCACAGATTTAGAGCTATAACCCATGTAGTGTTTATATTACAACTTGTGTAGCTTTTATTGCGTAAACAATGGAGATATCCATTTAAAAAAATCTGGCCTTCCTCAGGTAGTTGGAATGTTGGACTGAACCCTTCATTTCGCTTGCTGGGGTAGACTGTTCTAATTCAACGTGTCATGTCTAATGGATGTCAGTTATCTCCTGTTAAGTCACCTCTCCAAGTTATCCACTGCCTTAACCAGGTATTGAACTCACAACTCTTTGGGTCCTGTCACTGGATCTAACCAACACCTTTAACAACTGTGCCATGTGTCCTTAAGGAGTGAGCAAAATAAAGGGTTCATTTCGATATTCCAACCACCTGAAGAAAGTCGGAGCGTACAATGGTTGAAATGTTGTGATAAATATGGCAACAAAGATAAGGACAATAGTCCGAATAATGTAAATAGTTTACATAATACCTCATTTCAGAAATATAGACACAAAAAAACTAGTTTTTATTTTATGTTTTATATGAAGAATAACCAATGCGTATTTTTAAAAGTTAGTTTTTCTTATGAAGCCTTATATTGCATCAATTTATATTAAACTTGATAACACATCACCTGAAAGATTCCTTCCTGCCTCCCAATAGTGTGGCTGATACTAACCACCATGAGAGTGACTTTTTCTCATTTGACAGTGGAAAGATTATATTGAGTTCATTGCTAGGTCTGCTGCATATAAAGTTGGTTCCTGTATTATGCCAGACAATTTTTCTCTCTAGAATCTTATATATCTACTTTCGATCATGCCTTGAATATTGTTGCCACATATCGTTCGTGCTCCCGCTATAGAGCTAGAGATTCTTTATAAAATCTAAAGAAGAAAAAGCAATGTTATTGGTCTTGACCTGGCATCTTGGCTTCAGTTATTTTCTCACTATTGTAATATGGCTTCCTTTTGTTTTTTCTGTAAATAATTTCATGGTAATTGTTCATATGAACTCTTTGCTATGTTATCTAGAATCCAGCACGGGCAATGCTGCTAGTGTATATATATATATATATATATTACAAAAACGTAACCCACAAAATCTTTATTCCACATTTTTCACCCCAATAATTTATATCCTGTCATCTCTCTCTCTCTCTCTCTATATATATATATATATATATATATATATATATATATAATCTAAATCAGATAGTTGCAAAAAATAAAAGAAATACCAGAAGACGTAAATTATTTACTATCTTTTGAAGAACATGAGATTCATTGATGACACGTCTGATGATAAAGATCAGAGCTTCTCATAATTTAACATGGTGATCACAACTTTCAGCTGCTACTGTCTGACCATGTAAAGTATTCATGGGGAAGTGAATACTCATTCTTTTTCTTCATCAAACATTGTTTCACATGTATGATAGGACAAACATTTTCTGCAAATATCTGGAAATGGAAAACACACAAAATGTATTTGTAAACATATCAGAAATGACTGATAAGGGAGCTTTAATACCTTGTTTTATATAGTTTCAGGGGTACATCAATTTTGCCTTTATAACACTTTTCTAGAGTAAATTTGAATTCAGTAAACCGCTCAGAGATATCATAAAAAATTATGTGGAATACATTTTTTTTTCTTTAAATCAAATTTAAAATAAATACAATGCATAAAAATTAACAGTAAAAATGGTATTTTTGTTTTAATCTTTTCATCACAAGCAAGGCAGTAAAGCCACTAGTATGCAAACAGTTACTAAGTGTTAGAGACTATGAGGGAAAACACCATTACTAAAGAGAGAGAAGAAGAAAAGTATAAGAATTAAGAGGGCATAATTTAAATTTATTAACATCAAAGTTTTCTAGGTAGCAAGAAACTCTATGAAATATCCATCAGCAAGAAGTTCAATAGAAGAAACTATTAGCATAAAACTTAGTTACATCTAGCTATTTCAACTGTAAAATGATGAGACCTAATTGCCAATCTAGTACTGCACTTAAATTCATAAATTCTAGCTGCCATAAAGGAAAGTTCATCCAAACAATTACCATGAAAGAATTTATAGAAAAGTTACAGGGAAACTGTTATGGCAATGTAAGGTCTGGTAGTGGCAAACAATAATACTCAACTGTAATAGAAGCTGAGTCTTACTGAGCAAGTGTAGAATTTGGTAATAGCAACAGACAGTACTCGACTGTAATAAAAGCTGAGTCTTACTGAGCAAGTGTAGAATTTGGTAATAGTAACAGACAGTACTCGACTGTAATGGAAGTTGAGTCTAACTGACCGCTACCCTGGTCAAGTTGGTAGGTGGTTTATACAGCAACCTGGGAGATTCCATTCTGATACCCAGGCAAGCCTATTCTGCAAGTCCTGATTGGCTGCTGATTCCTGTGTGGATAATGTGCTCAATAAATCTCTATCAGTTCCAGTACACTGTGATTCTCTGGGACATGTATTCAGTTACAACCCACTTTTTTTTTGTCTGCCAACTAGATGCTAGTTGGGAACCTCCGTTCCAGGGTGAGCCTCACATTGCTGATTGTTCAGGCAGTGGAAAAGTGAGTTCAGCCGAGATGCTAGATCAGGGCCAATAACATTGCAGATACTTCTTTGGATTTTATAATCTTTATTTGAATCTCTAAATATATAGCTAGAGCACTGGACCATATGTGGCATCAATATTCAAAGCAAGGACGAATGGTATATATATATATATATATATATATATTATTTTATATGTGCAGTACTTAGTGGAAAGTGCTCAATATCAGTGGTATAGATATGAGTTTGTGACCCTGGATTTCATGCTTTTGTGACCATCAGACAAATTGGTTTTATTTTTTAAAATTGGATGTATTATGCTTGTTTGTGTCCGATTATGTTTGGTAGTGGGGAATTTTCTTCTGGCTTTGTTTCAGATGACACTCTCACACACTTAGGTACATGTACATATACAGGTGTATGCATTTTAGTTCACACAAACACACCCATCTAAACAATCCAAGGTTAGTCGCAGATACACATGCATACATTTGAGCATGCATACATACATATGCAATTGTAATTTTATTTTGATGTTAAGACAGTAATGTATGATATGTAGTAATGTTCTTTCAGCAAGGGGCAGGTGGGGGTGTTCTAGATGCTTTTCAGATCAGCTGCCTGTACCGTCAGACAAACTTACACTTCCTCACACATACATACACAAATGCGGATATTAAAACATACACTCCTATTGGTCTGTGTCTTTAAAGATCAATGGTTAAAAAAAGCTTTGAGTGAGCAAAGTTTGAGGGTCTTGGTAACAAACGTTCTTATTTTTTTTTTAAACATTATGGACTAGCATTACAAAATCACAAAGAACTGTACCAAATAACAGAAACCACATCACTTGAGGACTACCAACAGCAGCAACACCTAAAATGAATAGTAGATCTAACTCAGAGAACATAATAAATTAATCGAGATGTTGACATTTCACACGAATTCAAATAAAATGTTAGCAAGAACCCCACTTCCCATTAATGCTGGAAACAGCTACTATCTTCCTAAAAAAAAAAAATATTTTCTGATAAAAATTTGATAAATTTCAACTGAAAGCAGTACTGGCTGCTCAGTCAATGAAGCTGAATGTTTCCTTATAAGGAAATGGCTAATTAGAGATGAGAACAGATACTACACTTTGATCCCAGCTCGATTGCCGAGGAGTAAAGAAAAGTGTAACTGGTTGTTCAGTCGATGTTTGCCAATTGTTTCCTTGTAGGGAAATGGCTAATATTACCATGAGAGATGAGAACAGATACTACACTTTGATTAGCATTACCATTTGAAAGTATCAAACATCAGGAGTTCCTAAGTAAAGAAACCTGCTGAGCTGATGTCGTATAAAACAAGTTCCTCACAATACAATGTTCTATTCTATTTCTTAAAGAATAAATCAACAGAATAAAAATATTATGGAGGAAAACAGTCTGCGTAATTTTAAAATTTATTGAAGGTAATAGAATGTGAAAATGACTTACACTTTAGATAAAATAATTTATCGAGTTTGATAACAAAGAAAGAAAAAAATTTGTTACTCATTTCTTTCTTGGCATAAGGGAAATTTTTTTTGTATTGTTTTACTACCTTGTTAATTCTTCAAGAATTATTCCTGCGTTTATTCCAGACAAATGTATCTGTGATTTTTATAAAAAAAAAAAAAAAATGATTTTTTTTTTTTTATTTCTCTTGGATTTGATTTGATTTGTTTGTTTAATGGCATATCAACTCCTTATGGGTCATTTAATGCCGAAATTTAATTTTCTTGGGAGCTTTGAAGTAACATGTTATTCTGCTTTCACAGTTGAATACATGGTAGATGCTTCTCAGCTTATATGCATATACATGTTTGTGTGAAAATGATTACCAGAAGCAGTGATATGTGTATTTTATGTAGTTTTGTTGAAGACATATTTTGGAATACAGTTTGATTTCTTTAAGAAATTGTAGGATGTTATATGGATTGATGTCATGAAAGAGTTCTTTCATGTTAGGTGATTTGGTTTTGTTTAGTGGCATATCAAGTTTTTATGGGTTATTTAAGGCTGAAATCTAAATATTTTCTGTTGTAATTTTAAAGAATTTTACAGACAGATAAAAGGTGTTTGAGTGAAGGAACAACAACACGTGTAAAAGATGAAAGAAAGTGATTTTATTATAAAAATGCATTTTACTATTGAAAGACAGGGAATCAGTTTTGAGGTTAGTAATTCCTGAAGCAAGTTCACCAGGTATATATTTTCTGAATATATATATCTACTGGGATATAGTCAGTCCACATATGGTTTAGAACCTCCCAATGGGACATTCCATTACAACATTTTCAATGCAATTGTATGCCTTCAACTACTGATAAAATGTATTAATGTTCATCTTACTATAAATATGTATTGTTGGTTGGTTGATTTTGTTAATCAGCATATCAATCTCTATGGGTTATTTAATGCCGAAATCTAAATACTTTGAACGCAGTTGTACGTTTTCAATTACAGATAAAATGGTTTGTTGGTCATTTTGTTTTAAAAATGTATTATTGCTCATTTTACTATAAATGGTTTTTTTTTTAAGCTTTTCACCCTAAGCAAGGTGGGAAATGCCACTTTTTTTATGGGGTTATTTTTACATGGGAGCCTGATAAAGAGGCATGAAAGAGGAAAGGATGAAGATAAGGACAAGGAATAGATCAAGACATTTGGAGATGTCGACTGACATTGCATTTGAATAGTTGGAGATTATAACTATCAGGGAAGGAAATAAGAAGAGGGGAGTTCCACAGATGTTAAGTGAGACATGAAGCTACATTTAACCATTTCGGCAGTGAAAAGGTGGGACTGAGATGCTGACTTAGTAGCACATTTAAATTCATGCAGTTTGGGAACTAGCAAAAATAGCTCATCAGAGAAGCTACCATGAAAGTATTTGTAGAAAAGACAGAGGGAGATGACGGTATGTCTGTGAGAGAGAGAGACACTGTAAACAAGATGCCTGATCAGTGTCAACTGGTATTTTTTACTATAAAAATGTATTTCTACACTTTCGTAGTGTTTAATTTCTCTTAGAGAAGTTTATTTAACATTTTTGCTGTTTCTGTAAGAATTCATCATCAGGATATTGATAATCATGGCTCTCCACAATTTTCTTTTCTTTATAGCTCTTAATAAGTTTTGTCTATTTGCAATCTCTCCTAAACCTTGTTCTCTCATCTATCCTTTCAATTTTGTTTTGCTTTTAATTAAATAATCATTTATAAACAAAAACATCAGAAAAACCTGTTTGAACTACTAACTGTGGCATATTTGGGAAGGATATCTGCCACCTTTTCAAGAGCCAGATCAGGCCTAAAAATGGAGTACTACTGCTATATATGGACCAGAGATGCCCAGTGTTCACTTCCTAGTTTTGATAGATCCCAAAAGCCTTTTTGCAATTTTGTGGGTGATGAATTGATTTTCAATAAATAGAAAATATTTAATTATAGATGAAATGTTCTAAGCATCTCATTTGTTGTATTTTTATTTCCAAAGAGTTTATTCGGACAAACTACATTAATAAATTCCACTAGTTTTAACCTTCATGGTTAATATCCGCCATGCTATGTGCATTGTCACGGACCACCCTGATTCTCTCTGTATTCCATTTGTAAGATGTAAGTTTAACTCAAGTAGCTTCAATATGAACCATTATTCTATGGAACTGACTCCCAAAGTAAGGTGTTTTTAAATCATTCTAAATTTGAAACAATCTTGGCCAGTTCAAGTCTTCTAGGATTACCATGATATCTCAAATTTGTATTTTGAATCCACAAATATAAAACAAAAAAACTTAAAAAAATAAAAAAAAATAGAATATATATATATAAAATCACATGAATATTTATTTAAAAATGAAATTCAGTAAATATACAAAAAAGAATTACTGTAAGACAAGGATTTAAAAAAAAGACATTCAACAAAATACATTTTATAAATTTAAACTAGAAATAGAATTTTTACAAGGATTCATAATTGTTTTTACAATTGAAACAACAATATGCAGATGATACAATATAAATTAAGACATAGAATGGATATTGATTAAAACAAAAGGCAAAAAAGGAAAAAGGAAGAATACATTTTAAACATCAATAGCAAGACAATAGAAAATTATGGTTGTTGGCAAAAGAGTGGGTTCAACATGCAAATTACAAATTGGAGATAACAAAATCAAACAAGTACAGGAATTTAAATATCTGAGACTTGTTTTAACAGAGGATGGAAAGTATGACACTGAAATCAGAAGATGCATTAGGGTAGTGAAAGATGCCTTCCAAAAGCTAAGCAAAGTATTAACAAACAGAACAGTTTTATTTCAAACAAAGAAAAGAGTACTGAACTCTTACATAATATTGGTCCTCCTCTATGGCAGTGAATGTTGAACAATCTCTTCACAAATTAAAAAGACTTTAAGGAAGAGATATGTGGTTCTACAGAAGGATGTTGAGAATACCATGGACTGAACATATGAGCAACAACAAAGAGTACTGAACTGTTATGTAATATCAGTCCTCAAATGAAGAAGGGACTCGAAGCAACAGAAATGTGGTTCTACAGAAGGATGCTGAGAATATCTTGGACTGAACATGTGAGCAGTAATGAAGTTTTAGACAAAATGGAAACACAAAGGAAACTTAAAATCAGGAAGAAATAGTTGATATTTCTGAAGCACATAATGAGGAAAGAATGCTTGGAAAATTTGATACCCATAAGACAGATTGAAGACAAGAGGAACAGAAGAAAATAACACATAACTTACCGAGGAAGTTTAAGTAAATGGATGGCTCATCAAGGTTTAGGAGCAATAACAAAAAGACAAAATTTATTAAGAGCTACTAAGGATTTAAAAAATATTGAGCTATGAAAATTCAACATCCTGAAGGGTCACAGCACATAGAAGAATTTATTCCTGTGTTTTCCATCAAAGACAGATCATACTTTACCGTTCTTCTGTTATTGGTTCTAGGTTTGGCTACAGTTTTTTGTCATATATTTGGAGCCTCCTTTCCATTTTCTATAACCTTCTAGAAAAAATTTAGAAATGGCCAGTGCTGTTTTTGTATGTTTTTATTGCTCAAGCTTATACTATGGTTGTAGAAGCACCTTTTTCTCTCTCCCTACATTATTCTCATGTCATATTTAATTACATCTGCATTGGTTATATTAACTTCATACTCCGTATCTCTGATCAAACATAGCTCTATTGACACTGCAGTTGCAGAGGTTAAAGAAAAAATGCAACATTTATTTTATTATGTAATATTTAATATTTACATTTTGAATTTTTAATATTTTTTATTAATTTTTTATTTTTTTATATTTAGAATTTTTTTTATTAATTTTATCATTTAACATTTCTTACTTTTAATATTTTTTTATTAATTTTAATATTCATATTTTTATTTTTAAGATTTAATAACTTTTATTATTTTTTAATATTTTTAATTATTTAATATGGATAGACAATTTAATATCTTTCAATATAATATTTTCTTTAATCACATCAATCATTATACATTGAAAATTTCAGATTAGAACTAATTTCAGGCCATAGACTTCTTTGATCCCTCATTGTAGATTAACAATTAATTTGCATATCTCTTTGGATGAATTCTCTCTCAAGTATATATATATATATATATATATATATAAAATATCAGTGATTCTGTTTGTCTGTCTATCCATCTGTGGAAAAATTTAAAATAGCCATATTAACCTGTTAATCGAAACCAGATTTCATTTTCTTCAGTGCAAACAGGTTTTAGGAAAAAAGTTCTATTAGTTTTATTTTGGATTAATAGCCTTAATACAATCAATCAATTTTTTTTTTTTTTTTGAAGAATTAAAGGTTTTATTATTTAACAATCAAAAATTTTCCAAAATTTTAAAGACAATTTAATGATTAAAATAAGAAATACTTATTCAATAAAAATTGTTTAGACTGAGAACTTTTCATCCCTACCTTACATAAATAAGGTCTACATATATATATAATATTTTTATTTCGAAGATAGAGTTCAGTGACCCTGATTGGTTTGAGTTTTTTTTGTAGGAAAATCTCTTTATTCATCCCCAAACAAAATAATTGTTAGCTCCTTTTTCATGAAAATTATGTTAGATAAATAATGATATTATATATAAATAATTATACATACTTATATTTATTTAATTTATAGAATTTTTAATTTTATCAACAACATATATATATATATATATATATATATATATATAATATTAGGGATAGTATGTAGTTTAAAGACATGTGATCAAAGTGCACAGAAATCCCCATATCTTGACATCACTGCTTTCATGCTTACCTCATTTTTTTCTTCATTTTTTACATTTATTTTTTTTACAATTTCCTTTTTTCTGTTTTCTTTTTTTTCCATGCTTTATTTTAAATTTCTTTTTAAATTTTATTTATCTTTTCCATAGAAAGGCTTAAAAATTTGAAAATTTATAATTTGAAATATGTTATGAAATAGTTTTTAATATATTTTATGTAATTTATATATGCTATAAATTTTTAGACTAATTTTGATAAAATCAGTTTAAATAATTATATAGGCCACACTACAACATGTTTGGCATGCAGACTCACTCTACACTTTTCTGAACATAGCTCAATTAGATCTCATTTAAATATTCATGGAGACCTACCGAACACTATTCATAACATACTTGTTGACAACACAAATATAATAGTATCATCTACATGCAAAAAAAAAGGCTAAAAATAATGGAAGCCTTATTAATAAAAACAAAAAAAAAACAACACTTAATATTAAGTATGAACGTGGACACAATATCTTGACCACGTTTTGAAAAATGAAAACATTTTATGAAAAATACATGCAACAAACTATTTCTTATTTAACAGTTAAAATATTTAATCCTTAAAAATGGCTAAATGCACAGCCAAAAGCACTCAGATAAAAAGAACATTTGGACAGTTTTTATATAATTTATCATCTGAAAAAAAAAAATTATTAGATCACATGAGAAATTGTATAAAAAAAATAAATAAAAGCACCTTGTCTGTCTGTATTCAATGAAATGTGCATATATATATATATATATATATATATATATATATATATATATATATATATATATATAAATATATATAGAAAATAGGAAAGAATATAGTTAAGTAAACAATATTAAGTTCTTTAGTATTTTTGGTTTTATTTTAAAAAAACAGTATATATATAAGAAATAGAGCCTAAATTTCACTATGAACATGGAACAGAGCAATTATATTGAAGTAAAAATGGCTCTTGTTTTGAAACATGAGAACTCTTATTAGCAATGGAATCATATTTTTAAATAAATTAATATATATATATATATATATATTTAATGGATTTTATTTTCTAATCTGACTTTTTTATTATCATCAGCTTCCATCATTTTACATTTGAAATGGCTGGATGTAACTGTAAGTTCTATGCTAATAGTTTCTTCTATCTCACTTTTTTTCACTTATGGAACTCTCTTCTGGCTTCTCTTTTCCTAGTCAATTTTGAACTTTAAAAAAATATCTTTTTTCTTATTCTCTAACACATAGTAATCTCTTGCATCTTAATGGCTTTATTGCCTTGCATGGGGTGAAATGATTAAAAAAAAAGAAAGCGAACAATTTAACTAAAATATCTTGGAAAATTTTTGTATTTTCATCTGAAATCAATAAAATATAAACTTTAACTAAAATGATCACAATATTTTTCTGTTCTGGGTATGATTATAAACTACATCTAGCAGCAAGGCCTCTGATCAGGAGTTGTTGAGGAGCGTGGTACCACCTTTTAATTGCTGTTATTCCCAGGTTCACCCTGATCTGGCTGGTAGCACCTGTTAGGGTCCCAGCTATGAGCAAATAGTAAACCCCCACAAATTGGTGTCAAAACACAATGAAAGTATAAAAACCTTTATAAAAAAAAAAATACCAGCAATCCATTTTCAAAGTAAAAAAAAAAAATTACGCACAATAGATGTCTGTAAGGAAAGAAAAGATTAGCACCAATACATTGTAACAAAAAGAGAACAAAAAATTACCAACAAAACATTTTTTATAAAGAAAGCATAAAAGATTTCCCAGACTTCATGAATTTAAGCGCCCTATGAGGCTGGAATCCTGCTCTCACCCTTTCACTGTTGAAACCTTTTAAATTATTGTATCTTCTACTTCAATAGCTTCATATCTCGCATATTATATGCTTGTGGAACTAAATCCCTATTCCAGTTTCCTGATAGCTTTAATCTTCAACTATTCAAATGTAATGTCAATCGACATCTCCAGTTGCCTTAATCTCTCCATTATCCTTCTCTTCATCCTCTCCTCAATCATTCCTATCTGCTGTTGCTCCAAATCTATGAAAAATATCAAATGTGCTAGTTTTTCTTCTTGCCTTGATAGGGAAAAAAAAAAAAAAAAAAACTATTAATTTGAAAAGAAAATTAAATTTCTTATTAAATGACCCATATCTATCTTTCGATATACTTAAACAAACAAACAATATATGTAAAAAAAGAATGCATCTGTTTAGCCTACACTATCCTGGTTTCATTTTAAACAGATTTTTTTTTTCCGTACATCTAAACTATATTCATAAACTATAGTTTTGGAAAGTGGAAATTTCACTGAAAATGCTTAAAGTTCCTATTTTTTTGATTTCAGATGGAGGCTGGTGATTTTCTCAGTATATTTCAGTGAAATTTTTATTGTCCAAATCAGAGCTGAAATTGCAGTTTAAATATTTATTGGAGTATAAGTTGTATCCATTTAAATGGTGTAAATTGAAAGAGAAAGCTGCATTATCATCAGCAGACTAATACGTACCTAGGAACATGCTGAGGCCAAAGATTATTTTATAGATTGCAGTAGATTTTAATATGTTAGAATGACTAAGATACACAAACTGAAACAGTTGTAAAGTGATAGATAACAAATTGAAATCAACCTACTGATATAGAATAGCATCTTATATATGTGTGTGTGTGTATATAAATATCTGAATAGACGAGTGAACCAGAGAGATAGATTATTCTTGTGGCTTGCTTTAAAACAAACCAACTGGTTGCCATAGAAACTCCTTACCCTCAGTGTTCCCCACCCAGTCCTTGTGCATCCCTTACTGTCTTCAAAATTCAGAGCAATTTGTCGAAAAGAATGTCTTTTTAAAAAGAAATGGTTTTCTTTTACTTGTAAAAAGCAAATTCACAAAAATTTAAAACAAGACCCAAAAAAAAGAAAAAAGGTCACAAGAATTTTCAGACTTCTTCCTCCATTTAAAAAAAAAAAAAATAAAATTTACTTCAGAGGAAGTTCAAAAATATAGAAAAATCTGAAAATGCAAACCTTGAAGTCTGAGAAGAAAAAAAATATATATATGACTGTGTAAACATGCATATAGGCTTATATATATATATATATATATATATATAATATAGTGCAAATAAATATGCTTGTATATATGTATAAATTATTTACTTAAGTCAAAGTGTATGTGTTATATAAAAAAAAATAGATGATTTTTTTTCAGTTCATGAAAAATAAAAATACTCATACATAATGATTTTAAAATTTCTCAAAACAGAAAAAAAAATCGTTTTTTCTTAAACTTTTGCTGAAATTTCAACAAGATGAAGTCTTGATTTTTAACATTCACACTAGTTTTATTTTTAGATTGTGCGCAGACATTTTTTTTTTAAAGTCAAATCTACAGGCTTCGAAGTATTTTCTTTTTAGCATTTCCTAAATGAAAGATTTGTCTTAATCCTGAAAAACTATATTATTTACATGAAGAGTGTCTCTTTGTATTTTCAAGTGTGGGGTGTACATTAGCATCTTTCTCTCTCTACAAACATACATACACACAAACACACACATATGTCCACACACACACACATTCATATATATATATATATATATATATATATATATATATATACACACACACACACACACACACACACACACACGCACACTCATATTTACTGTTTCCCTGAGAGCTATAATCTCCAACTATTCAAATGTAATGTCAATCGACATCTCCAGTTACCTTGATCTACCCACTATCCCTCTCCTCATTCTTTCTTCTATCACTTCTATCTGCTCTCGCTCCAAATCTTCTGCAACCCCAAAAATCTGCAAAAAAAAAATACACACACACACACTGTGTGTGTGTGTGTGTGTGCGCATGTGTGTATAGATATTGTATTCTGATTTCCCAAGTAAATCATTTTCATCATAAGTTATCTAACATCGCCTGATGAGGGACAATCTTAAAGTTCTTAAACATGGAAATTTTTGTGTAGCGATGTAAAATATTAAAATCCCCACAGCTATGGGTAAATAGCAGGACAGACCAGGTTCTATAGCCTTGGATGACAACTGGTCTGCTGCAGAAAGAAATGGTAACCTACTGCTGGGAAAAAAAAACCTTCCTCATCAGTCATGCATTGAAAGATACATGATCGCCTAAGCATGTATCACGCATGGGACATAACTGATGGAAATTCACTTACGTGCTAATACCCTTGGGAAGGGTATGAATCCTCCTCTTCTTCCACTAACTATGGGTAAATAGCAGGACAAACAGGGTCTATAGCCTTAGATGGCAACTGGTCTACTGTAGAAAGAAATGTCAACTTACTGCGGGAAAAAAATGTGCCCCGTCAGTCATGTATTGAAAGATGCATGATTGCTGAAGCATGTATCACGCATGGCACATAACTAAAATGCTAAGAACTGTGGATTCTTAATCTGTCTGTTCTTTCTCCTTATTTGGATATATATATATATATATACGCAAATATAAATATAAATATGTATGTGTATATATATATATATATATATATATATATATATATATATATATATATATATGGGCTGTCGAAAGAAAATCGAGATAAAAAAACACAATAATAATATTGATAATAAAATTAATACTATTGTATATTATTCAAACTTTTTGGCCAAGTAAAAGCATGATGAGAAAGATTTTAAAAATTGTAATTTTCAGATACACCTGTGTCCTTTCTCAACGAGATGGGAATAAAAAAAATGAAGTTGGACTTTTTTCCAAGTTGTTTTTTTTTTTTTTATGTATGTGTTTTATTACTGAAGAGATTTATTAGTTTTGGCCTAGTTGTTTGCCATGATTCGGGTTGTAGAGTGTCGATAGTAGGCTTTTAGTGAAACCTTTATTCATTGAGTATACTGAAATACCTATTTAAACCTAGAATATTTACTGTCATATATATATATATATATATATATATATATATATATATATATCTTCTATTTTATCTATGTATCTGTTGATTTTCATAGCTGAACTGGTCGAGGTACAATTTGGCTTAAAAAGTGGTTTTCTATGAATTATGAAAGATGATTCACCAATGAAAATCAGCGAATACAAAAATAAAAATACCAGAATTTCTTTTTCTCTGATGAAGCTTTAATAATAAATATTTCCTATTTGTTCTTTTTTTTATCATTTTCTTGAATTCCAATCCATATTTGATCTCTGTGTATGTCTCTTTCTCTCTCTCTCTTTCTATATATAATATATAATTAATTCTGAACTTTTTAAGAAACCTATAATATGGTATTTAATTAATTAATTTTTTTTAGAAACCTATAATCAATACCAAATTAAAATATTAATAAACTTTATTAAGTATATTATATAAAGTACATCTATAAAGTACTATATTAAGCATATAAAAGTACATTATTATTAAGCATTATTACTATAAGCATTATTACTTTAAGCATTAAAATATTATTTTTAAACCTTTATTTAACATCAAATTTTTATTTTAAGCTGTATAATCAACTAAGTTTCCTATTTGTTCTTTTTTTATATCATTTTGTTGAATTCCAATGCATATTTGATCTCTGTGTATGTCTCTCTCTCTCTCTCTCTCTCTCTATATATATATATATATATATATATATATATATATATATATATAATTAATTCTGAACTTTTTTAAGAAACCTATAATATGGTGTTTAATTAATTTACATTTTTTTTTAGAAACCTATAATCAATGCCAAATTAAAATATTAATAAACATTAAGTATATTATATAAAGTACATCTATAAAGTACTATATTAAGCATATAAAAGTACATTATTATTAAGCATTATTACAATAAGCATTAAGCATTAAAATATTATTTTTAAACCTTTATTTAATATCAGATTTTTTAGTTTAAGCTTTATAATTTATACCAGAATTTGCAGTGGACTTTTATAGGTTAAATAATAGTTTCTTTGTCCCATAATAGTTGATATATTTAATATATGAAATATTTAAGTAAATGGAGTAACTGTTATGGGACAGTGTTTCTAATAGTTTTATGACAGTATGAAAAATGAAATTGTACATTTGAGTTCATTTGTCCGTTTTCATTTTCTACAAATGTTCTTAAAGACATGACTCTTTTTTCTCACTCCGGATTCAGTTTAAATAGCAAGGTAGACTGGTTTCTTTAGCCTTTGGTGGTAGTGAGCCTAAAAGAAGGAAAACTCTAAATTCAAACATTGGGAACACAATAAGAATCCACCACACTATCTTTCCTGATAAGATTAACAGATAATAAAGTCAAGTGGAAAGAAGGAATTGGAGCAGTGTTACTAAAAGTTTGGTAGAGTCACACTAGATTCATTATCTATCGGTTCATGGGGAGTTTCCAAGAAACAGTAGTCACATTCCACTCTACAAGAGATTGCTGGGATATCTAGGTTTGTTTATTTTAACATTTTCATTTTAGTTTTATATTTATTATGGTTAAATTTTTTAATTACTCACTCATGTTAATGGTCACTGCTATAAAACTAATGAACAGTGAAACAGTCAACTAAAATATGTATAACAACACCATTATGATGATGTGGTGTGTTACTGTGGGAACTACACAAACGAATACCAAGCGGCCATTTTCATGAATATATATTTCTAATTTGACCTTCAAAAAAATTTGCCTGACTGTGGAAGAAAAATAGCATAGCCACGTGAATTGTGGCTAAATTTTAAAAAATTAGCATTTAATTCCTTAGATTCAAAATCTAGCTGCCAAGCAAATTTTCAGATTTCTCTGTAAGTCTGTAACAATGCAGTTGCATGTCTGGCTAGTGTGGAGGGTCAGAGGACGTAGCACCTCCTGTTGCTAGATATGACAACATTTCTCGGTTACCGGTCATGGCCATATCCAGCTAAAAATAAATTGTTTTATGGAAGGAGAATATAGCAGGACCGGCATGTACTAAAACTGACCTCCCCAGCTTTTGAATACACTGATTGCACCTCTGCATAGGGATAAGATAAACCCCCCGACCCAAAGAGGTGTCCTGGGTATGTTGATAAACATCTGATCAGGAGGTTTTGAGGAGTGTGGAACCACCTCTTAACTGCTGTTGTTCCCAGATCCACCCTGACCCAGGCCGGTAGAACCTGTTAGGGTCCCAGCTATGGCAGATAGTTACCCCCCAAACTGGGGTCAAAACATTATGAAAGTGTAAAAATAAGTTTTATAGTAAAAATACCAACAATACATTTTTGGGGAAAAAAAATTATTACCATTTTTGAAAATTTATTACCAGCAAAACATTTTTGAAAAAAAACTTTTACTAGCAATTCATTTTTGATGGAAAAAAAATCATTACAAGAAAAACATTTTTTTTAAAAAAAACAAAATTATTACCAGCAATAAATTTTGAAAAAAAAAATATTACCAGCAAAACATTTTTATAAAAAATGCCGGCAATACGTTTGACTCAAAATGCATCAATGAAACCTGATCTACAAACTGATTTCTTACAAAGAATACATATTCTATTCATACAAATCTATCGTAAACATCTTGTCGGCATCAATTAACCCACTGAGGTTGATATACCATAAAATAAACTAAACCAAACCAAACCAGACTCTCAACAAAAATCCTCTTTACAAAAATCCACCAATGAAACCTGATCTACAAACTGATTTCTTACAAAGAATACATAATCTATTCATATGAACCTGTCCTAAATATTTTGTCGGAATTAAATAACCCATTGAGGTGTTGATATGCCGTAAAACAAAATAAACCAAATGGAGGAGAGTAATGATAAGCTGCATTCTGGAAAGACATGACATGGTATGAAAAAATTAGAATTTGTATTAATTACACATTTGCAGACAATCAATTTTTTCAAGAGGGGTCTTGTGGCTACAGTCATAAATCTACAGAAGGATGCTGAGAATGTTATGGACAAAACATGTGAGCAATGAGAAAATTTTAAGGAAAATGAAAACAAAAGTACACTTGAACTTAGAACTTTCTTCTTCTTTGATGTTCCTTGTCCCTTCAGTATGTACGCGATTATGGCCCTCCACATCATTGTAGCTCTTAATAAGTTTTGTCTTTTTTCTGTTTCTTCCAAACCCTGTTCCACCATTCATTTGTTCAAGCCCATGTTACATGCTGCTTTCCTCCACACTTCTGTCTTGTGAGTATCATATTTTCCAAGCCTTATTTCCTCATTATGGGCCCCATAACTTTCAACTGCCTCTTCCAAGGTTAAGTTTAAGTTTCCTGCTTGTACCCATTCTCTTCAAAACCTCGCTGTTACTCGCATGTTCAGCCCATGGTATCCTCAGCATCTTTCTGTAGAACCACATTTCTGTTAAAGAGATAACTCAAATTTTTGGCACACATAATGAGAAAAGAGGACTTGGAGAAAGTGACACTCAAAGGACATAGTGTGACAGAGGAAATCGACAAGAAACCTACATAACTAGATTGTATTAAAGGGGCAGGAGAACAGAGATTGGGTGGGGGGAGTAGTAGGGCAACAAACATTACTTATAGCTATAAAGAATAGGAACTTGTGGAGAGCCATGATTACCTAATTAACAAGCCTGTGTAAATTGATGGCAGAACAAGGACTAGGAGGGATAGCAAGGAAACAAACATTACTAAAAGCTACAAAGAATAGGAACTTGTGGAGAACCATGATCATCTAATTAATAAGCATGTGCAAATGAATGGTGGAACAGGGACTGGGAGGGATAGCAAGGAGACAAATATTACTAAGAGCTAGAAAGGATAGGAAGTTGTGGCGATCCATGGCTATCCATATTCTGAAGAGACACAGCACATGAAAGAATGCGTACGTGTGTAAGACTGAATGTCTTTTCCAATTCATTAAAAAGATGCCTTCCAAAAGGTAAGCGAAGTATTAATAAAAATTTCCTCAAAAACAAACAAAAGGGGGCTGAAATGCTATGTTATATAAATCCTCCTATATAGCAGTGAATGTGAGACAGTTTCCTCACAGATGAAGAGGAGAGTTGTGATAACCGATGTGGTTTTACAGAAGGATGTTGAGAATTCCATGGACAGAGCATGTGAGTAACAAAGACTTTTTAAGGAAAAATGAAAACAAGGACACTTTAACTTAGATCAGAACAAGTCAGTTGACATTTCATGGACACATTAGGAGGAAAGAGGGCTGGGAGAATTTGATGCTCACAGGACAATATTGAAGGTAAGTGATGTAGAAGGAAACAATGAGAAACGTATCTAATGAGCTTGTGTAAATAGATGACAGAAGAGGGATTGTGAGATAAATATTGCTTACAGCTACAAAAGATAGGAAGTTGTAGAGAGCCATGATCACCCAATTAATAATCTTAGGTAAATGGAAGACAGAGTAGGGATTGGGAGGGGATAGTAAGGAGACAAACATTGCTTAGAGCTACAAAGAATGGGAAGTTGTGGAGAGCCATGATACCTACTGAACTAGCTTGTGTAAATAGATGACAGAACTAGGACTGGGAAGGATAGTAAGGAAATAAATAGTGCTCAGAGCTATAAAGAATGGAAAGTTGTGGAGAGCCATGATACCTATTGAACGAGCTTGTGTAAATAGATGACAAAACATGCATTAGGAGGGAGAGTAAGGAGACAAATATTGCGTAAAGCTACAAAGGACAGGAAGTTGTGGAGAGCCATGATCACCTACTGAATGGGCTTGTGTAAATAGGTGACAGAACCAGGATTGGAAGGGATAGTAAGGAGATGAACATTGCTAGAGCTATAAACAATGAGAAGTTGTGGAGAGCCATGATCACCTACTGAACGGGCTTGTGTAAATAGGTGACAGAACCAGGATTGGGAGGGACAGTAAGGAGACAAACATTGCTTAAAGCTACAAAGAATCAGAAGTTGTGGAGAGCCGTGATTGCCTACCTAATAAACTTGGGTAAATGGATAACAAAACAGGGATTGGGAGGGACAGTAAAAAGACAAATATTGCTCAGAGATTAAAAAAAATAAATAGGAAGTTGTGGAGAGCCATGATCACCTCTCTGACAAGCTTGTTGAAATGAATGATAGAACAAGGATTGGGTGGAACAGTAAAGAGACAAACATTACTTACAAAGATAGAAAGTTGTGGAGAGCCATGTTTACCTACCTCCTGAAGGAACACAGCGCATAAAAGATCTATGAAAACTAAACACCTGACATTATTATTATTATTATTTTCTTCCTCTCGCTTCATGGTACTCGCCAAATTTTGAATGTTCATCCGAGTGGAAAAGTCTAGAAATGTGGATAATATTCTAAAGTCGGCTATTTGTAGCTGTCACTCTAGGTTATAGGTACCTACTTTGATTGGTCTGGGGGTGGCGGCTTTCTTGTGAATAGCTGTTTCAGCTTTGTAGCAGGTAATCGAATATCACAATGTTGTAAAATTGTACTTTATACTTCTCAGCTATGTCTAAGGTGTGTAGAATTCACTTTTAAATGTTGCATTGGCAAGACTTAAAAAAAAAAAAAAAAAAATGGTAAGGTGAAACTAAAAAAATAAAAATTATAAAACACTGGTTCGTATACATTTATTTGAACTAATCTTGTAAAAGACTTTCTATCAGATGAAAATCAAATTCTTCTTATTTTATGTCCCTTCAGAATGTTGTTGATCATGGCTCTTCACAACTTCCTATCCTTTGTAGCTATTGACAATGTTTGTCTTTTTACTATCCTTCCCCCCTATCTGTTCTGCCATCCATTTACACAAGCTCTTTAGGTAGGTCATCATGGCTCTCCATACACCCTTACTGTTTTCCTGTGATTCCTTTGCCATCCATAGCTCTTGTCAGGGTCAAATTTTCCAGGATTTCTTTTCTGTTTATGTGTCCTAAAGACATTAAATGGCTTTCTTTGATTTTAATTATTATTATCCTTTTCGTTTTTATTTTTCTTAAAACTTCCTCATTATTTGCATGTTCGGTCCATGCTAAGCTTCCTTCTGTAGAACTCTCTAATCTTCTCTTCATCTGTGAGGAAATTTTTCAGCATTCACTGCCATATAGGAGATTAGATATTGCATAGCAGTTTAGAACTCTTTCCTTTGTTTCTAATGAAATTTTCCTGTTGCTTAATACTTTGCTTAGTTTATGAAAGGCATGAGATTGTCCAGCATTCTTACACATTCTGTATCTCAAAACGGCATCTCCTATAACCATGCAAAAAAATATAATAAAAGCTTAATTTGCAAGGCCATCTTGGTCATCTTCAATGAAACCTACATAAGAGGGCTGCAAACCCCCCCCAACCACACACACACACACACACATATATATATATATATATACAGGAGGCATGGATAGTGGCTCGGATTGAGGAATCTGAGAGCCGAGTTCAAATTCCATTCAAATCTGTTACATTTACTTATAATACTTTTGGGAAAGGTATGAATCTTACTCTTCTCCCCCAGTTATGGGTAAATAGCAGGACAGACTGGGTTCTATAGCTTTGGATGGCAACTGGTCTAGGAGGAGGACAACTCTGAATTCAAAACATGCGGAGGACTGTTTGGAAACCTTGGGGCACGTAGTGCACCAGATCTCTGTATTCAGTGTGATTGGTTCTGCACAAAACCGACACCATTATAATCAGATCATATGTGTAGGTTATCTGGCTGTTGGTTCCTGGGAACTGAGTAGCTTGACCCTCATACTTTGTAAAAAGGGCCCCCAGTAGGCGTGGGTCAATAGCTGACATCGGTCTACAACGGGAGAGTCCACGATATACATACGCACACACAATTCTGGCAGTAAGACCTCTGATCGGCGAAATTGGAGCTTTTGAGGAGACTTCAACAATCTCTGAATTGCTGTTATTAAGGTCCAGCTATGGGCAAATAGTGAACCCCAAACATTATGAAAGTTTAAAAATACATTTTTTTATAGTAAAAATACCAGCAATACATTATTATATAAAAAACATTACCAACAATATATATATTTATAGTAGTTATCAACAATAAATTTTATCACTAAATGACCAATACATTTTATCTGTATTCAAAATATTTAGATTCCAGCATTAAATAACCCATAGAGGTGTTGATATGCCACTAAGAAAAAAATCATACAAATATGGATAAAGACAAGAGGAAAAACTACTCTTTACTGACAAGTGCTGTTCTCTGATGGACTTTGTCAAACACACTGACAAAGAATAGTTTTTTTCCTTTTGTCTTTTTACAGATATATTTTTATTTATATCCGAACTTTTGTACCCCACCCATATTTGAAGTAGAATGGGGCACCCTGAGGTGGTGTAATGGTTAGAAAGCTTGTCTCTCTAGAACAATTACGACTGAGTAGTGAGTTCGATCCTCATTGGGTGCCCATACTTTTGGCCTTGTGCCACATCTAAGCTACGCTTGGAAAATCGCTATTTGAAGTAGAATGACTACATCAAAACAACAGCTGCATCTACTGCAAGGAAAGTTGAGTCACTGTGTTGTGCGCAAAGTTTTTTCTTGTCAGACTCCATCTTGCACACTTACAAATCTACCATTCGTTAAATACTGTTGACATATTTGGTCTGGTGCTCCTGTTATTCATCTCAAAGTTCTTGACAAGATGCAAAGAAGGATCTGCAATGTAATCAATCCTGATTTTGCATCTTGACTTCAGTCACTTTCTCAACAGTGTGACATGGCTTCCCTATGTCTTTTCTACAAATACTTTCATGGCAACTTCTCTGATCACCTTTTTTCCCTGGTGCACTGACTATGTGAACTTAAGCGTGTTTTACTGTTGAAATAGTTAAATGTACCATCTACTTCTACTCCAACAGTTTCATTTCTTACACTTCTTGCCTGATTATTTGCTTCCCTGATAACTGCAATCTTCAAAAATTTAAATGCAATATCAATCGCCATCTTCTATCTTCTGGAATGTCATTCTTCTTTTATCCTTTCTCCCTATACCCAACCTTTTCACTCTCTGTAGCCCCTGCATACTACTGGCATTTCTGCCTGGCTTGGGGTGAGATAATTTAAAAATATTATCTATATATATATATATATATAATCACTAACAGAGCCCACCACCAACAAAAAAGAAATCAATACACATGTATGTTATCTATTAATTCTCTTTCCCACTAAATGATTGTATTCCTATGATTTTCAAATATTGAATATGTATGTACAATAAATAAGAACCACTCTATCTCATAGACTAACCTAGTATCTCATCACTCATAATGAAATCTGCGCCTATAGCTAAAAGCATAATGTATATTATTAACTATAAAAAAATAAATAAATCTTCAGATATTAGAAGCCTGAACTATAAAATAAAGAACTAAATATTTTCTATATTTTAAATTTATTTTTAAATGAATTCACCTACTGACATTACATTAAGACAATGAAAAATTTCAGTTATCAATTACATGTTGCTGACATCATCAGAACATGTAACATATAGTGTGGAGTATTAAAAGTATTTGAATTTATAAAATGTTAAACATGTACAAAATTCTGTGCATTGTGTTGAACTGGATACTGACTCAGAATGTGACATCGGAGAGCTGAGTTTGAATTCCACTTTGGTTCATTGCATTTAATTATGTGCAAATACCATTGAGAAAGGTATGAAGGCATCTCTTCTCCCTCCAGCTATGGGTTAAATAGCAGGAGAGTTCTGGTTTGTCATGGATAAATTTTGAATTTCGGAAATGGCCAGGAATGTGTCTGAAAGCACTTGATTCCAAACATGTAATGTATGCACTCACTAGACTCAAACACACACTCTTGTACATATACACAAAAACTTTACTAAATTAGATAAACTCATCCCTCGCTCTCACTGACACACACACATGAAAGAAATCCTAGTGAAAAATAAATAATACTTGACAATGCTTGATCTAATCCAAATACTAGATAATATTACTACTACTAATACTACTAGTGGAAATAAAGCAATTGAAATAAAGATGAAAGAAATCCTAGTGAAAAATAAAGAATGCTTGACAATGCTTCATCTAATCAAAATTGCAGATAATATTACTACTACTAATACTACACATGGAAATAAATCAATTGAAATAAAGATGAAAGAAATCCTAGTGAAAAATGAAGAATACTTGACAATGCTTCATCTAATCCAAATTGCAGATAATACTACTAATACTACTTGTGGAAATAAAGCCATTGAAATAAAGATGAAAGAAATCCTAGTGAAAAATAAAGAATGCTTGACAATGTTTCATCTAATCAAAATTTCAGATAATATTACTACTACTGATACTACTCATGGAAATAAAGCATTTGAAATAAAGAAATGGTTTACATGGAAATTAAAGAACTATATAAACAAAATATTTACTTAAAAAATCCACTTTTGTGTAAGATATTTCAAAATATGATAAAATGAACAATTAAAATTTAAATTAAGAGATGAAAGAAACAATAGTCAAAATATAATGTTTGACAATGCTTCGTCTAATAAAAATTAAATATTACTACTCATTACTACTACTAATTCTAAAAGTGGTAACAGGCAGTTGAAGATGAAAGAAATACTAATCAAAAAATTAATAATGTTTGACTGATAAAAGTTTTTTGTCTAATAAAAATTCCAGATAATATTGCAACTCCAAACCCATTGTTTCTACCACATCTTGGTCGGGCAACTGAAGTTATCAATACATAAAACCAGTTTTTAAACAAATGGTTTCAACAGCCCAGTAATCAATATCAGGTGAAATGACTGTAATGTCGCAGAGAAGAATATGGGTTGGGGAATCTAGAAGATAGAGAATTGTTTCCTTCTGTGACCTACACTTGTCTGCCATCTTGTTGAGGAAAACTATGTCTAACATAAAGGGAGTAGACTTTCATTTTTTTTTTATTTATTTATGGCACAATTCTTTTCCCTGCAATTCCAAAGGTCTCTGCTTTATTCTTTTTCCATTTTTTTTTTTTTTTTTTTTTTATTTCCATCCACATTACCAAAAGTGGCAAATGAAGCAAAGTTATCTTCAGGGCAGTCAAAATTGCTTGTAAAATCTGTAAGAGTTCATCTGCTCGAACTTGCTTCTAAAATCTGTTATACGTTGCGTACTTGAACTTGCTTCTAGAATCTATAAGATTTTATATGATTCGGCAAACGTTTTAGGACTGGAAGAACCCATTCAAAATTTAAATTGAAAACATTTAATTTTTTTTTTGTCTTACAATCACGAGTTAATTTTATCATCCAGTTCATACTCTTCCCTGGTCTTTTGAATAGGAGTAGAGGTTTCTTGTTTCTAGTTTAGGATAGTGTTTCTGGTTCTTTCTAAAGCCTTTTCCATTTTTTTCACTTCTGGCGGCCCCTTGTGTCTCTATAGCATTATCTTCTTGTTTGGGGTGGTACCTCTGTAACACTCTCCCTTGAGTGACTTTTGGGCCTTGTTCAGGGTAAACATTATTGTTAAAAAAAAAGTTATAGCAGGTAAAAATGGCCATGATTAGCATGCATTTATTGTGGCGGCAGGGGAAATGGTATACACGTATTCATCTCTTGCCTATGCTAATGACTTGCATCTTCATGCCTTTAAATGATTTATTTTTTAAATATATATATTCACCATCATTTGCAATGACTTGTAGCCACTCATCAAGCAGGTCTTTGATACACTTTGAATAAAATTCCACATTTTTTAATGTGAAAAAGTTTTTAACAAGTTCTTCAATCTAGTTTTTATTAGAAACTTTGCCTGCTCACTATCGCTTTGCAAACTAAGATATATTTACTAATTTAAATCTTTGAAACAAAAATTTTAAATGAGTATTTCATTCATAAATTGGCTTGTTATAGTTAAGGAAAGTTTTAAAATAGATACCAACTTGTGAGTTCAATACCTGTCTACTGCAGTGGTGAAAAAAATTTGTAGAGGTGAGTTAGAGAGAGATAACTGAGATATCTGGAAGAGGAATAGCATGATGGATGAAATAAAGGGTTCAATTCAAAATTCCAATCATCTGAAGAAGGTCAGAGTGTACAATGGCCGAAATGTCATGAATATGACAATAAAGATGAGGACAACAATCCGAACAATGTAAATAATTAAAATTAGGTCTTCAAAAGTTGCATGATACACAAGTATTTCTTTCTTATATATATATATATATATATATATATATATTGAGTCCCCCCGTATTTGTGGGGGTTAGGGACCAGAACTGACCATGAATAGTTAGAATCCATGAATACTTGTAACCCCACTTAAAAGTGCTTATAAGTACCTATTTTGATTGTTAAAACCCCATATGCCTTAAACTTTCATTCTAAACACTTTAGAAACATTTCAGACCCTTTTTAAAACATTTATGAAAAATAGTATTGGTGACCATACACTTAGCATTAATTTTCTTTCATACATACAATAACCGTTTTAATTATGTACAGATCGATACAACCATTGAAAATACTGTATAAAATATGTGTAACAAGATATAAAATATAAAGTTTAAAACATTTTCTAAAAATGGAACTGTGATGATGCCCCCAGACTTAGCATAAAGCCACTTTTAAGACCCCAGCCGCAGCCCCTAACAAAGAACAAAGCCCACGCACTACGCATGTTTTTATGTTTGTTTTTTACAATGAAGATGTACAATTCTGCCAATTTTTGCCATAAAAATGGACTTTTATGATTTTTAAGTCAATTAAATAACAGGAAAATAATACAAGAATATTTTAAATATGTTCTATTGAAAAAATATGTGAATTGAGGGAGTTCTCAGCGAATAATTTGTACATATGTTCTTCAGAAAAACACGCGAATATTCCGGGTTTCCATGAATAAGAGTACATATGTTCTAAAGAAAAATCCACAAATGTGTGAAACCATGCAATGCTGAAACAGAAATAGGAGGGGGGTTTATATATATATATATATATATATATATATATATATATATATATATATATATATAGATAGAGAGAGAGAGAAGTGTGTTGAAAATTTCATGGCTTGACCCACTGCACACAATTGGTATTTCTTTAGCCAAACATCAAAATACTGATTTTCAGTTAATGGATCTTTTAATAACAAATTATTAGTTTTTTTTAATCCTTTCATCCTGAGCAAGGCAATAATGCCACTGAGATGCATGGAGTTCCTGAGGAGAAAAAAAAACAAAAGAACAGGAATCAGGAAAACAGAAGATGGCGATTGATGTTGCATCTTAACATTTGTGACAGGAAAGCGAGAAGCTGGAAAAGATTTCCACAAGTGAGAAGTGCAAGAATAAAAACTGTTAGAATAGAACTTATCGTTACCTGTAGGTATTTCAACAATAAAATAGAGAGACCTAGTTGCCAGTCCAGTAGTACACTTCAATTAGAAATGGAACAGTGAAGCCTTATCAATATGATGGCAAACTGACTGAAGCCAAGATGCCAGGTCAGGATTAATAACATTGCAGATTCTTTGTTGGATTTTATCAAGAATCTCTAAGTATATAGTAGAAGCACCAAACCAGATGTGACAGCAATATTCAAAGCAAAGTTGAATGGTAGACTTATAAATATGCAAGATATATTCTTGTTTGGATTTTGTCAAGCTCTAAATATATAGCAAAACAGATGTAATTGCAACATTCATTGCATGGATGAATGGTAGACTTATAAATATGTCAGATAGATTCTTCTTTGGATTTTATCAAGAATCTCTAAATATATGTCTGAACCATCAAACCAGATATGGCAGCAATATTCAAAGCAAGAACGAACGATAGATTTCTAAATATGCAAGATGGATTCTGGCAAGAAAAATTGTCTAACATGGCATACTGAACCTATTTTCTTGCCAGCAGACAAAGAAATTGATTTAATATAATCATGTCGACAGAAAATGTGACACTGAGACGGCAAAATAAACTGCTCTCCTGGAGGTTAGCATCAACCATACTGATGGAAGAAGGCAAAAATGTTTATCTTATTGCTATAAACAATGTGGTATATATTTAAATACAAAGTAGCATAAGATATCTTGATAGCTAAACCAGCCTGAAGATCTAAAACAGAGAAACTCCAGTAGTATAAGAGTTATGCATATCTTTTTTAAAATATGCAATCATAGGTATTGAGAACATTTTAAAATGGCAAGAACTGGACAATTACAGAATAGGTTTTGCCCAGCAATTATTTTTTTAATCATTTCACCCCAAGCTAGGAAATAAAGCCACTAAGACACACAGGGTTACTGCTTGTTAGAGGATATGAGAAAAAAATACTATTGAGGAGAGAGAACAATTAAAAGAACAAGAATTAAGAAGACAGTAGATAATGATTGACATTGCATTTAAATTTTTGAAGATCAAATTTGACTGGGAAGCAAGAAGCCAGAAGAGAGTTCCACAAGCGAGAAGTGTGATAAAAGAAACTATTAGCATAGAACTCACGCTTACATTGAGCCATTTTAACTTTAAAATAAAACCTTGCCGCCAATCTCGCACTTCGCTTAAATTCATAAATTCTAGGTTCCATAGCGTAGAGCTCACCCAAACAATTATCATGAAAGTACCGAAAAGTCACAGGGAAGCTACATTATGGCGATGGAAAAGGTACTGGAGCCGATACACAAGGTTAACAATTCTTCTTTGGATGTTATCAAAAATCTCTAAATATATAGCATTGGCACCAGACCTGACGTGGCAGCAATATTCAAAGCATGAACGAATAGTAGACTTATAAATATGTAAGATAGATTCTTCTTTGGATTTTATCAAAAATCTCTATAGCAAGATCACCAGACCAGATATGGCAGCAATATTCAAAGTAAGAAAGAATGGTAGACTTATAAATTTTTGAAGATCAAATTTGAAATTTTTTAAAAAGCAGAAGGCCAGAAGAGAGAATTTGACAAGTGAGAAGTGCGATAGAAGAAACTGTTAACATAGAACTTACAGTTACATCTGGCCATTTCCACTGTAAAATGATGAGACCTTGCCATCAATCTAGTACTGGGCATTGAGTCTAGGTAACATAGCGGAAAATTCATCAGAACTATTAACATGAAAATATTTATCAACAAAAAAGGGTGTGGGGAAGAAGTGACATTACAGCAGTGGAGGAAGTGACTGAAGCAGAGATAATAGGTCAGGACCAATAAAATTGCAGATTCTTATTTGGCATTTATCAACATTATCTAAATATATAGCAAAAGCACCAGACCAGATGTGGCAGCAATATTCAAAGCAAGGATGAATGGTAGACTTATAAATATATAAGATAGATTCCGACAAAAAAAAGAAAAAGTTGACTAGCATGACACAGTGAACTTTCTAAGCAGCAATTTGAGTAGGCATTGGTACATTCTTTATTCAGACTTTTAACCTCTAGGCCTGTAGACATTAATTTTCCTGTTTAAAAGCTGGGATGTCTGCTAAACTACTCAAACTCTCAAACTCACAATTTATAATAATACATATATAATATCTATTTATATATATATATATATATATATATATATATATATATATATATATATAGAATATAGAATGTAGAATGTTTTTTTTCAATTTTTTGCAAACATGCTTTGTTTTTCCGAAAACAAAAATAAACTGCTTCTAGCATTTCTCTCAAGGTTGTCCTATTCTCTTTATTTCTCCATTTGCTGCTTTCTGGATATTTGTCCAAGATGTCTTCTCAAAATATTTATGCTATGTCTGTCTCTCTCTCTCTCAATGCCACAACCATTGTTGTTCTTGTTTCTAAACATGGAAGTCATTTTGTGTCGTTTTAACAGGGCGTTTACCACAAAGATACCATGTCATGATGTGTATAAAGTGTAGAATTTTTTTTTTTTTCTGATACATCTTTTTATTTTCAGCCAGTTGATTTAAGGAGAAAGTCTGTAGCATTTCACAAATGGCATAATCGTTAATTTAAAGATTATACTAGTAGTAATACCCAACATTGCACAGGCCAAGTTCCATTCTTTGCTCCACTATGCTGTCTGTCAATTTTATTTATTTGAGAGATTTCCATTTATATTTCTGACATGAGGTATTGTAATTATTTATGTTATTTACATTGTTCGGACTCTTATCCTCATCTTTATTGTCATATTCACAACATTTCAGCCATTGTACACTAAGGCCTTCTTCAGGATTTTCTGTCGATATTTTCGAGATGAGGTATTGTAAAATTACGTTATTTACATTATTCAAATTGTTGGCCTCATCTTTATTGCCCCATTCCCAATGTTTCGACTGTTGTACGCACTGCCTTTCTTTAGGATCTGTCTATATTTCCGAGATGAGGTATTGTAATTATTTATGTCATTTACATTGTTTGGACTGTTGTCCTCATCTTTGTCATGTTTACGACGTTTCCAGCCTTCTTCAATATCTGTTTATATTTCTGAGATGAGGTATTGTTACTACTCGCACTATTTACATCATTCAGACTGTTGTTCTAATCTTTATTGCCATATTCACAACATTTCTGCCATTGTATGCTCTGGCCTTCTTCAGATGATTGTAGTTTCCAACTGAACCCTTTATTTCATCCACTAGGGTAGATCATTATACTTCCATGTGCCATGCCTCTTCCTTATATTCGTTTGCACTTAGTAACATCTTGCATTTTAGTGACTCTATTCCCTTGCTAGGTGAAATGATTTTTAAAAAAATATTCTAGACATGTACAGTGGGATGAGAACCATCTACCTCCATAGATTAAATAAAGGGTTTCACAATTCACTGAAGGTTAACTAATTTCTGAAAAAGAAGAACCTGATGAGGGCCTTTTAAAAAAACAACTGAAAAGGTTAACAAAGATGAAGACAATAGTTCAAGGGTAAATAATAGCCACTCCTTCTCCCACAAATTCAGGCAGGAATCATTTCTGAAATCTTCCACTTCATTTCTGCATCTGCAAAAAAAAAAAAAAATTTCAACTTAAATAAAATCAAAGAAAAGTTAAAAATAATGACTTCTAATCTATTTGCTGAAATCTCAAACAAATTATAAACAATAGCTGTCTATATCTCTGAGATAAGGTATTGTAATTATTTAGACTCTTTACATTGTTTAGACTGTTGTCCTCATCTTTCTTACCATATTCACAATGTTTCGGATGTTTCATACTCCGGACTTCTTCAGGTAATACATGTTGGAATTTTGAACCAAACCCTTTTAGTTCACAGGGATAGATTGTTCTAATTTCATGTATCATGACTTTTTTTTTTTAGATCTCTCTGTTTCAGTTAATTATCTTTAGTAACTCAACTCTCCAAATGTTTGTTCTTTCTGCTGTGGCCAGGCATTGAATTCACAACTGTATGGTTCAAGTCACTTTTTGAATTAACTGACCAATGTTTTTATCCACATGACCCACTGGATAAAAGCATTGGCTGAGTAAATGAGTGGACTAAATAAAGAGTTCAGTTTGAAATTTCAATGTATATCACCTGAAGAAGGGTACAACAGTTAAAACATCATGAATATGTCAAAAAAGATGAGGACAACAGTTGGAATGATGTAAATAGTGTGAATGAAAGATTTCCATTTGACTTTCTTCTTTTTTCATCAATTCACCCAAAGCAGGGTAATACTACCACTAAATTGCAAGGGGCTACTGTGAGTGAAGGAGAATAAGAAAACTTTAGGATTGGGTTTGTGGTTCCTTCTAAACAGGAAACAAAGGATAACCTCTACTCCTGTTCATAAGACCAGGGAAGTGTGTTAACTCAATGAATCTATTACTCCTAAATAAAAGGTTATTAGTGAAATTATCATAATTACAGCATAGCTTTAAACTTTTTGTTAGTCTTTCATTTTATATATATCTTGGAATATAATTTAATATTTATTGGCATTTGAAAATATACCTTTAAAAATGTCAGTATTTATTAAAAAATAGATGTTATATATAATGGTGGTCATTACCACAGTAGACAGGGGTCCCATTTATTTATTTATTTATTTTTTTTTGTTAGCTTAATAGTAAAAACAGTTATCTGAAGAAAATAAGACAATACATAGGGAAGTTATAGTGTTAAATAAAAACAATTTTAAATAGATTGGTGGAATTTCATATATGTATAAATGTTATTGTCTGCAAAAATACTAAAAAGATTTTCAAGGGCCAACTTAAATGAAAAAAATTTTTCTGTAGAGACTAGACATATGCTTAATGTTTTGTCACTAGTGTAAAACTGTACCCATGTCTACTTTTTCACTCAGGTGTAAAACTGGACATGTTTTTGCTTTTAGTACGCATCCAGACCTGCATCCTGGGTATGACTACATCCAGCAGCAAGGCCTCTGATTGAAGTCTGTGGAACCACTTCTGAATTGCTGTTGTTCCCTGGTTCACCCTAACCGAGGGTGGTAGCACTTGTTAGGGTCCCAGCTAAGGGCAAGTAGTGAACCCTTAAAACTGGGGTCAAAACATGATGGAAGCATACAAATACATTTTTATAGTAAAAATACCAGCAATATATATTTTTATATAAAAAATTATCAACAATACATATTTATAGTAAAATGACCAACAGTGCATTTTATCAGGTAAAGAATTGCATTCCAAATATTTGAATTTTGGCATTAAATAATGCTCAAGGTTGATATGCCACTAAACAAAATAAAAGAACCAACATGAAAGGACTCTTTCATGGCATGAAGCCAAATATCTTTTATATAATAATAAAAACAAAAAAATTCTCAGTAATGCATTTTTGACAAAAAAAAACTAATACTCCCAAGAAAATTAAATTTTGGCATTAAATGACCCATAAGGAGTTGATATGCCACTAAAGAAACAAACACTCAGACCCTTGTCTACTTTTTTTACCTCAATAGTTAAACCTAACCCATTTCTACTTTTTTGCCTTTAGTTGAAAACTGTAACAGTGTCCTAATCATGCTACAGCATAAGTGTCCATCCCACAAAATGTTTAATATCTCAAAAACTAATTGAGTTTCTTCTTTCCTGGTTTTCGGATAACACGTTTAGCCCTCTTAACACCATTTGTCATAAGAATCACTGAAAAAAAACCTTTGAGTTATTCAGCTAAAAAGGGAACAGGTTAAAATCATTTTGAGTCAGACCCACTGTCTTTCCAACTGAGCAATGATGAGAGGCCTTCAGCAATGGTACCAACATTCCGACTCTGGTTCCATCTTCAAAGTCCATTGAAGAACCATGAAGAGAATGGTAATATAAGTTTAAAAAAGAGGGAACAGTAGAAAGGAAAACTGGATCAAGATTTCACAACAGGAAGAGGGATCATCATTTCAACTTAGAGCTAATGAGATCAATTAGAAAAGATCCAACTCAATCAATAAGACGTTTGGCACTTGAAAGAAGAGTTTCATTTATGACAGTCCAAGAGTCGTGAAAAAGGACTTGAAAATGAAATCTTATATGAAACTTGTGAGGCAACATGTTACTCCAGGAGAGAAAGTTTGAAGGTTAGAGAGGGTGAAGATCATCTTGAATAAGTTGGAAAATGATGCTGGAATAAAATATATATATATATATATATATATATATATATGAAATTTATTTCAATACTTCATGAGCTTCCAAGTCCTTAGCTATGATTAATTAATAATGAACATGTCATTTTCGTTTATGATTGATTTCATCATGATTTTTCTGTCAAGCTTGGAGAGTAATTATACATTCTTATTGTTCAAAGTAGAGTCCAATCTACTATCTATAATTCTCATGTTGTCTGTTATGGGCATTGTTACCTCGCCCAGGCCACATTTCTCACCCGATTTTTATGCGGTTTTCACCACAAGTTTGCAAATGGCTGCCTTAAGGACATGACGCAGCCTGATTTTTCAGTTCGGACTCAGGTTCCGAAAAAATCTGCTTACAGAAGGAATGATTGCATTTCAATCAAATTTGACACCCTCTTAGAGTCTACCATTAGAAGTGTTGTCCAGAAGTTTTATGACCACAGACCCCTAAACAGCGCAGAAAATCGATAAAACCCAAAAGCCAATATGTCCAGATTGCACCTGAACTGCATGTTGGTTTTTAGCGAAAACTGAGCGGATTTATGAGGAGGCCATTGGGAGTCACCATGTGAAGTTTCAACTTAAATGCCCCCCCAAACAGAGTGCAAATGGACAATCGGTCAAATTTAAAAATGTTTTTCCGGTTGGGTATTTCCTAAATGCAGATTACTTTAAGGTCACGCTATGTGCAGGAAGAAACAGGTTAGTGCATGCAGTGCTGTATGAGTCGTATGATTTTTGAATCAAGCACGGGCAACGCTGGGCCATGCTTCTAGTAGGGTTATAAAAACTTTGGAGAATTCTGGTAAAATATCTTTAATCATTTCCAAGATATAACAGTTCAAAGCTTAATCTAGCAATTGGACAATTTTGCTGTTATCATCTTATATATATATATATATATATATATATATATATATATATATATATATAATAGTGTAATGGTAATATTATCTGTTATATTCTTGAATTTATATATATATATATATTTGATCGTTATTTCAATCCTTCATGAGCTTCTGATCCTTGGCTATGATTAATTAATGATGAACATGTCATTTTCGTTTATGATCAAATTCATCACGATACTTCTGTTAAGCTTAGAGAGTAATTATACATTCTTATTGCTCAAAGTAGAGTCTAATAGTGTGATAAAAACCTTGGAAAATTCCAGTAAGATATCTTTAATCATTTCTAATATACAATGGTTCAAAGATTAATCTAACAATTAGACAATTTTGCTGTTACACAATTTGGACATTTTGCTCTTACACCTAGTATGTCGACTCTTTGCCATCAATGAAATACTGGACACATGTCTACTTTTTTACCTTCACTGAAAAAGTGGACACATTTCTGCCATTTTCCCTCTAGTCCACATCCAAACCAATGTCTACTTTTTACCCCTACTGTAAAATTGTATCCATGCCTAGTCTTTGACTGCAAGTGTAAACCTTGACCTACACTGACCTTTTGAGTATTTCCTTGTAACTTTTGTCCCACAAGATTTATATTTGACCATAAATAGCCCTACTAGGGTTGATATATTATTAAATTAGTCAACATAATCTTATAACAACTAAAGAGAACGTCAATAATTTGAATATATCAGCGTATGATAGAACAAAACCTGTTTCATGAGATAAAGAATGTGAAATTTTATCTTCTCATGATCTCGATTATTTTATCAGGGTTGCTTTCTTGTGGGACCTTCCTCCTCTTTTATTCATGAAGACTTTCTCATCATGAACACTTTCTCATCATAAACAAGAAAATTTATTTTTTATTCATTATTTGTGCATCTTTTTTTTTATTTATTTAAAATAATACATTTATTAGAAGCATAATGGTTTGCTGGTCATTTCTGAGGACACCCCTGCTCTAGGGTAGCTAGCAAATCCCATTTGCAGATGCCTGCTCAGGCACATTTGTTTTTGATCTACACCAATAATATACACTTACAGAGCCAAGCTGTGGTGTATATTGCAGCTATTGGATAGAATCTGGCATGATAAACAGTTTGAACAAATCCCATATGCTTTAAAGCCCTCAGTCACGATGACTTGTGACATCATGCTGACACAAAAATTGATGAATAGTATGACTACACAGTTTCATTCACAAGGCTTGGGCCAACCTATGGCATAGGTTTAAGGTACTTTTCACCAGGTATCACAATGTTAAGATCGCCTTCCCAGGCCAATAGCCTAACTTGAGATTTGAGCCTGTCTCTCATGACCAGAAACTAAACATTCTGATGCACTGGTTATTAGAAAATATATTCAGTTTAAATACAGGAGTCAAAAAAATGACTTCAATGGGCTGGCTTCTACACTTCCTGTTAGCCAAGGATGGTTTTTGTTTAGCAGCATATCAACACCTCTATGGGTTATTTAATGCCAAAATCTAAATATTTTGTATGCAAAATTTATTTTATTTTATTTATTTATTTTTTTTTTTGAGATAATAATGGTTTTAGTGATACAAGTTTCATTGATTAACCTATAGCTGTGGGGAGAAGGGGTGGATTCATCTTTCCTAAGGGTATTTGCACGTAAGTGACTATAACAAACCTAACTGAAATTGGAATTCAACTCTCTGATTAACAATTCTAAGCCATTATCCATTACACCAACTGCACATCTAAATGGGAAACAAGGGATAAACCCTCTACTCCTGTTCAAAAGACTGGGGAGGATTGTGAAATGGGCGATAGTTGAACCTATCTACTCCTATTGCGGAAAACAAATAGTCAATAAAATTTCAGAGTTTAAGAAGAGACGTCAGAAGCATAGAGCTAAGTAGACCTTAGAAGAAATTGGGAACCCAATCCTAAACAGGAAACAAGTGATAAACTTCTACTCCTGTTCAAAAGATCGGGAAAAAGTTTGAATCGGACGAAAGGATAACAACAATAAATTAAAATGTCAAAATATATTTGTTATAAACATTTTTAAGGCTCTTTATAATTCCTGAGGCTAAAGAAACCCAAAACAGAAGAATAAAAACAGATTTAAAAGAAAAAAAATGATTTTAAACACTGTTACTACTACTACTACAATCATACACTTCAGGAGGTATTTGACGTTAGTAAATAAAATTTCAGATTTCAAGAGACGTTAAAAGCATAAAGTTCAAGTAAACTTTACAAGGAACTGGAAACCTAATCCTAAACAGGAAACAAGAGATAGACCCCTACTCTTGTTCAAAAGACTGAAGAGGACTGTGAACTGAACATGAGGCGAACATATCTAATTCCTTTTGAGGAAAAATCAATAAATAGTAAGCAAAATTTCAGAGTTTAGGCAGAGATGTTAAAAGTATAGAGTTGAAGTAGACTTTACAAGGAACTTGAAACCCAATCCTAAACAGGAAACAAGAGATAGACCCCTACTCTTGTTGAAAAACTGGGGAGAAGTGTGAATCGTATGAGAGGCTAATAACAAATTGAAATTTCAAACTCTATTTATTGTAAATATTTTTAAAGCTTTTTATAATTCCTGCATCTAAAGAAACTCAAAACAAAAACAGAAGGAAAAAACAGATTTAAAAGAAAAAAAATGATTTTAAATATTACTGCTACTACAACCATACACTTCAGGAGGTATTTGATGTTAGTAAATAAAAATTTAGGCATAAATGATAGAAGTATACAGCTGAAGTAGACCTTAGAAGGAACTGGGAACCCAATCCTAAACAAGGGATAAACCCCTACTCCTGTTCAAAAGACTGAGATGTGTAAAGCAGATGAAAGGATAACAACAATAAATTGAAATGTCAAAATATATTTGTTATAAACATTTTTAAGGCTCTTTATAATTCCTGAGCCTAAAAAAAAACAAAATAGAAGAATAAAAACGGATTTAAAAGAAGAAAAAAAAAATTTAAATACTACTTCTACAACCTTACACTTCAGGAGGTATTCGTTGTTAGTAAATAAAATTTCAGAGTTCAAGAGGAGATGTTACAAGTATATAGCTGAAGTAGATTTTACAAGAAACCAGGAACCCAATCCTAAACAGGAAAATAAGTGATGAACCACTCGTCTTTTTCAAAAGACTGAGGAAGAGTGTGAACCAGGAAAACCTGTCTAAACCTATTATTTGATTTTTTTTTTTTTTTTTAATATTCAAAATATTAAATTTTTTTTTTCCTTGTCTATAGCCTAACGATTTCAATGCTGAACCCATGGTAGTTGTTGTCCAGTCCACGTATTTTACTCCCGTATCTTATTTCCAACCCAGGCAAATTGTGCGGATGTGTCTGTGCACCGGTTCGTACATAAAGTGGCACAAACACATGGAAGTCATTCATGCACAACACAGACATAAACACATACATTCATGCACGCATGAGAAGTCACAAATAAGCAGTGTGCGATGGACAGAAAATCAGCCCTTCTTTTGTGATATAGATTTTTTTATCTGAGCTTATCACCTCTCAATTCCGGTCTCTTTCGACTGCAACAGGAATTAAAAATAACTCTGACCATATTAATTTTAAGACTGTACTCATCCCCCTTTTTTTTTTTTTTTTTTTTTTTTTTTTTCATTTCATTTCATTGATTATTGAGGGACAGCTACTGAGACTCAATGCCGACCAACGACTGTTCAGCTCAGACACCCCCAACTCACATCGTCTAATGATGTTATCAAGAAACGCTTTGATTATCCAATAATCAAAATTTTTATCTCAATGTGTCTAACTCATTTGGAAATGCCTTACCAAAAAGGCCAACAAAGAACAAGAAAAATATTTTCCGCCTGAAATATTGTCTTCTTTGTGATGTGCCCCTTTAGATGACTGGTCATGGCTCTCCACAACCTTCTTTCCCTTGTAGTTCTTATCAATGTATGCAGGCTTATTATAATTGCTTCCATAAAATGGAAAAAAACTAAATAAAAAAATATCTCTACATCTGTACAGTTAATTTTTAAATTTTTATTATTTTTTAGTCATTTCACCACCAACAAAAAAAAAAAATGGGAATGAAAGAGAACAGGAATGAAACAAATAAGAAGTAAAAAAATTTTTGAAAATGATGGGGAGGCGGGAATGGAATGAAAGGAATGAGGAATGAAAGAGAATGATGGGAGAGAGGAACAGGAATGAAAGAAAAGGGAAAGGAATGGGAATGATGGGGAGAACAGGGGGAACAGGAATGAAGGATGAGAGAACAGGATATGAGGAGAATGATGGGGAACAGGAATGAGAGAGAATGATGGGAGAGCAGGAACAGGGAGAGAATGATGGGATCTAGGAACAGGAATGAGAGAGAATGATGGGGGAGAAGGGAACAGGAATGAGAGAATGATGGGGAAATGAGGAAGAGAATGATGGGAGAGAGAATGATGGGGAGAGCAGGAACAGGAATGAGAGAGAATGATGGGGAGAGATGGGGAGAGGAATAAGGAATGAAAGGAATGAGAGAGAATGATGGGAATGAGAGAGAATGATGGGAGAATTTGAATGAGAGAGAATGATGGGAGATTGGAACAGGAAAGAGAATGAGACATGAAGATGGGGAGAGCGGAACAGGAACAGGAATGATGGGGAAAGAATGATGGGAACAGGAATGAGAGAGAATGATGGGGAGAGCGGGAACAGGAATGAGAGAGAATGATGGGGAGAGCGGGAACAGGAATGAGAGAGAATGATGAGGGGGAGAGGAAAAAAAGGAATGAGAATTTTAGAGAAAAGAATGAGAGAGAATGGGGAGATAAGGAACAGGAATGAGAGAGAATGATGGGGAGAGGGAAACAGGAATGAGAGAGAGAATGATGGGAGAGCGGGTTATGATGGAGAATTGGGAGAGCGGGAACAGGAAAGGATGATGGGGGAACAAAAAAATGATGGGGAGGTGGGAACAGGAATGAGAGAGAAAGAACAGGAAAACAGAAGATGGGTGATTGATGCTGTATTTAAGGATCAGAAAGAGAATGATTCCTTGTTGCCAGGAACAGGAATGAAAGAGTTGATGGGGAAAAAGGAATGAAAAAGAAAAGAATGAGATGTGAAAAGGATTGAAAGAGGGAAAGATTGGAATGTGGAGGATTGAGGAAAGGACAAAAAAAAATCAGGCTTCAAGAAAACAGAAGATGGGTGATTGATGCTGTATTTAAATTTTTGAAGATTCTAGTTATCAGGGAAAAAAGAAATCAGGAACGAGTTCCATAGATGGAAGGTGCAAGAAAGGAAACTTTTACATTAGAAGTGTCAGTTGCATCTAGCTAGTTCAAAAGTAAATCAATGAGACCTAATTACCAATCCAGCAGCATGCTGTTCTTCCTATTCTTTCACTCTCCAATTTATTTTGTTCTTCGTTTTCTCTCATTTTTTGATTAATTTTGTTCATCCACTTTCTTCTTCATGCTTTTCTTTTTGCCTTCTTTCTTCTTTCCTATTGCTTTTTTTCTTTTTATCATTTCACCTGAAGCAAAGCAACAATGCCACTGAAACACAGGAGTTACAGGGAGTGAAAACAAATGAGAAAACTGAAAATGGAGAGGATTGCGAAAAGGACAAAAAGGAACTGCGTTCAAGAAGACAGAAGATGGCAATTGACGTTTCATTTAAATTTTCGAAGATTAGTCATCAGGGAAGCAAGAAATGTTTGACAATGATTATGAAGATTTTTCTTCCTATGTAACTTTGGATTTTGACTAATAATGGACTTGTATTGTTTTTGAACAAGAATTAGTATGTATATATTGTTTCACACTCAGTAACCTTCTTTTCTATGTGACATGTCCTATCAGGACATGTGCGATCATGGCTCTCCACGACTTGCTATCTTTTGTAGCTCTGAGTTTTTCATGATCCTTCCCACTCCCTGTTCTGCAATCCATTTATATAAACTTATTAGGTAGATAACTTGCTGATACCTTTTACTTCTCTTACTTTCATTATATTCTGTGAGTTTTAATTTTTCCAAGCCTTCTTTCTCCAATATGTGTCCTAAAAATTTCACCTAATTCTTCATGATTTAAGTATGTGATCTTTTTGTTTTGATTTTCCTAAAACTTTGTTATTGCTTACATGTTCACTCAATGGTATTCTCAACATCCTTCTGTAGAACCACATTTCTGTTGCTTCAAGTCTCTTCATTTGTAAGGAGAATGTTTAACGGTCTGTCTATATTTCTGAGATGAGGTATTATGTACAGTATTTACATTAGTCGGACTATTGTCCTCATCTTTGTCGCCATATTTGTCACAACGTTTCGGCCGTTGTACGCTCTGGCCTTCTTCAGGTGGTTGGAATTTCGAACTGAACCCATTGTAGACTGTTCTAGTTCCACGTGCCATGTTTTTGATGGATGTCAGTTATCGGTTTTCTCCTGCTAATTTTCCCTCTGAAAGTTCTCCACTGCCTTAACCAGGTATTGAACTCACCTTCTTTGGGTCTGTCACTGGATCTAACCAACACCTTTATCCACTGTGCCATGTGTCCTCAAGGACACATGGCACAGTGGAACTAGAACAGTCTACCCCAGTGATCGAAATAAAGGGTTCAGTTCGAAATTCCAACCACCTGAAGAAGGCCGGAGCGTACAATGTAAAATCGGCCCATTCGAAAATTAATATTAGTAACAACAATTGGGTGCAACTGATGCATCATCTTCGACCTCGTCTTTCATTACTGGGAATTTTTACTGTTAGAGCATTTTAAGTTTAAAATCAGCCCACCCCAAAATAAATATTAGTAACAACAATTGGGTGCAACTGAGACACATCCCCAACTAGGGGCTTAACAATTTGAATGGGTGGGTGGCCTTGAAAGGGGCCGTTTTTGCCTTCTCAATCTTGCAAGGAAGGAACCTCTTCCATGAAGCATCATAATAATAATATACTATAATTTTTATTTATGATATATTTTTTTATAATTCTAATAATCTTTTACATTAGATTTCAACTCTCTAAATTGATTGTATGTTGCTTTTTACAGACATTAAATTTTGCCTTTGATTTTTGCTCAAAGTGTAAAAAAATCAGTTTTTTTCAATTTTTCACCTTCAAGGTTGTAATTTTTTCCAGCCAATTTGGACTCAAAACTGGCACTAAAGAATTATCCGTCAAACGAAACATTTCATCGAAATCAGATGAAATTGTGGAACGCATAAACGACATCTGATCACACATACATATACACACACACACATTTTGAGAATTATAGATAAGATTCATGCAACATTACTTTCCAGAAAACTGACCTGGCCATGTTGAATAAATGTGATGGAAGGCAACATTTTTAAGATAAGTGATAGATATGTATTTTGTGTCAACAGGAATTAAAAATAAACATTTTTACAGTAGAAATAATTACTTTATACACCATTTGTCTCAGAGTTTTATGAGTTCACAAAATTGCTTAAAAATTTGACACTCGCCGGACATATGGAATCTTTTTCAATCATAACATTCATGGAACCATTTAAAGAAAAATGGTCATGAAATCTTTTAAAATATAATGGTCATGAAATCTTTTAAAATATAATGGTCATGAAATCTTTTAAAATATAATGCTTAATGGAATCTTTTAAAATATAATGCTTAATGGAATCTTTTAAAATATAATGCTTAATGGAATCTTTTAAAATATAATGCTTAATGGAATCTTTTAAAATATAATGCTTAATGGAATCTTTTAAAATATAATGCTTAATGGAATCTTTTAAAATATAATGCTTAATGGAATCTTTTAAAATATAATGCTTAATGGAATCTTTTAAAATATAATGCTTAATGGAATCTTTTAAAATATAATGCTTAATGGAATCTTTTAAAATATAATGCTTAATGGAATCTTTTAAAATATAATGCTTAATGGAATCTTTTAAAATATAATGCTTAATGGAATCTTTTAATTATAACATTCATGGAACCATTTAAAGAAAAATGGTCATGAAATCTTTTAATTATAACATTCATGGAACCATTTAAAGAAAAATGGTCATGAAATCTTTTAATTATAACATTCATGGAAAGCTAGAGATATTTTGTAACATCTTCATCACTTTTATTATTCTTAAGTTTATAAACCAAATTCTTTTTGGTAGAATTTCTGAAATTAAATTTTGATTATAAACTATTCTATTCGAGCTGTTACTCTTATGACAGTTACAATGTTTAGCAATGGTACACTCAACCCAACTTGATAAACACCTGGTAATTTCAAATCAAATATGCAAGAATAAAATGTTCTCTTTCTACTGTTAGTGCTTAGAGAACTTTTCTATTAAGGAAGTTGTTTCAGGTATTTCTTAGTAGCAATGTCTCTCTAGTTATAAGTCTCTTTTCATACATTTTCTAGTATTGAAATCTCTCTCTGGGGCCATTTCCTAGTTTCAAAATTTCTCTCCAAAGCCATTTGCTAGTATCAAAGTCTCTCTCTGGGACCATTTGCTAGTATCGAAGTCTCTCTCTTCATTGACTTCATCCTTATGATTCTACTGAACTGGAATATTTTAATTCAACTGTATAATCCAAGGAATGAACCCCTGAACACAAACTAACTGCATTCATTTAAACATTGCTCATATACACCAATGCATTGTCAGAAAAAAAAAACTACATTAAAATCTAAATGTCATATGTTTCACTAAAATAATTAACTTTTCACAATATTTAAGAATAGAAATCAACCAGATGTTTAGTCATTACAAGTTTCTTTTCCAAATTTCTATTTCAAAATTTATTTTTAAATTTTCAAGAAAATTTGCTAATTTGATCTAGCCAGTAATAACTTTTTAATCTGTTAATTAATCTATCACACTTTTCTAGTTAATATGACTTTATTAGATTTCTATAAATAAAATGCTTTTGAAAAAAAAAAAAATCTACATGATTTCACAATAATTATGTAACAATAATGATATTCCACAGACAAATCTACGGTTTATGTTACCTCATCTCATTGCATGATTACGAACTATAAACCTAAATTGAGCTTGAAATATTGTGTCATCGGCTCACTCTAATACTTGGATATGATATAATGAATAATTTGCAGTGAAAAAGGCAAATTTTGATTTTTTTTTTTTTTTTCTTCTTAAATATGCCCTTCTCCACTGAATGCATCATATATTTCACTAAAATATTTAATTTTTACGATATTAAAGAATAGAAATAAAGCGGATGTTTACTGTATAGATATTGTGTTTCTTTTCTGAATTTTCAGTTTGAAACTTATTTTCAAATTTTGGGGGAAAGATGCTAATTTGAGCTAGCCAGTAATAAATTTTAGGGTGTTAAATTAGGTTGGTGCAAAAATAATGATGTAATAATGTCGTTTTTCGACGTATTTTTTAACGTCAAAAACGACATTATTACATCATTATTTTTGCACCAACCTAATATCATAGTTTTCTAGTTAATATGACTTTATTAGATGTCTATTTATTAATAAACTGTGAAAATAAAAAAAAATGTCTTTCATTAAGAATGAAGAGAGAAAACTTTATTAAAAAAATAACTGTCTTGTGAGCAAAACTGGGTGTATTTGCAATCTTGCAGTAAGTATTTTATTTAAGCTGAGAAAAGGTTTCTGAAACTGTGTACATAATATCCCACAGAGGGTTGCAGAGTACAATTTAAGGGAATATAACCACTATTGAACAGATTAACATTGTCCTGTTCGGTGAAGCATCCCCCTGGAAGTCAGTTCCACAGTGCAGTGGATCATGCCCTGGGAGAGAAAAGAATAAGATATAGAAGGGTGTACAGTATTTACATTAGTCGGACTATTGTCCTCATCTTTGTCGCCATATTTGTCACAACGTTTCGGCCGTTGTACGCTCCGGCCTTCTTCAGGTGGTTGGAATTTCGAACTGAACCCTTTATTTCGCTCACTGGGGTAGACTGTTCTAGTTCCACATGCCATGTTTGTTGGATGTCAGTTATCAGTTTTCTCATGCTAATTTTCCATCTGAAAGTTCTCCACTGCCTTAACCAGGTATTGAACTCACCTTCTTTGGGTCTGTCACTGGATCTAACCAACGCCTTTATCCACTGTGCCATGTGTCCTTGAGGACAATAGTCCGACTAATGTAAATACTGTACATCATACCTCATCTCAGAAATATAGACAGACATAGAAGGGTGTGTTTTGATTTTGGGATGTTGGTCAGACTGGGAACTTCTCAGCTTTCTTCTGTCAACTTCCACCTCCCCCAACACTCCCATTGTCATAGTCATTTGTTTCTCTTACATTGTTAATGTACAAGGCCAGATATAGATTATTTATGCGCAGTGCCTTCTTGGAAAAAAAAAAAAAAAAAAAAGCACGCAGATTGTGCTAATGGGTTGCAGATTGGTTGATTAGGGCCACAGCAGGTGTTTAGGGGGAAGGACAGGTTCAGTACAGATATATGAGGTCAAAAGAGACATGCAAATGTTTTTTAATATTATTCATAATGTTGACGGTATCACCTGAGGTATTTCTAGTTTTTTTGTATCAATTAGTTCACCCATCCTATCAATATAATTCTCTTGAGGCATTGTCGAAGATAAATAACAGTGAAACATTTGTTTTTATATTACTTCATTTTTACTTTTTTTTTAATAATGATTTATTTATCAAATAAACATCATGAAAGTATAATATTATACTGAGAATGTTTGTTTCATTTTTCGAAGAAAAAAAAAATTTGTCACAGTTTTTTTTTTTTTTGACTGAGAGTATTGCAGTAATAACAAAAACTAAAAAACGAGTTGACTGCTTTATTTTTTGACTAATGTTTATTCAACACAAACCCTAAAAGTGACTCAACACAGTGATCTTGCACAGTACGTCCATGCAAACGTCTGTGATTTTTTGAGACCCTGAATGATTTTCAGCTCAATTATGGAACTCTATTAATGTTAGAGGTAGCTTAATTCTTTCTCTGGCATAGACATGTATATACGTTTTTACTGAAAGTATCTTTTTCAAACAGAGATGAATAAACACGTCCAAAACATAATGTTTAAAAACCAGCTACAGACGTGTTTATACATTGATATTGATTCTTTTTTAGGTGTTTATGTTTTTAGTCAATCTTGGGTCGTTTTATACCCTTCTGAGCTTGAAAGAGTCCAATTGTCAGCTCATATGTCTGGTAGAATTGTTAGCTAATGTTTGGGTATTTCAACGTGCTTATGTTTCTAGTTGATCTGGAATCATTTTATACCCTTCTGAGCTTGAAAGGAGTCTAATTGTCAGCTCATATGTCTGGTAGAGTTGTTAGCCACTGTTTGGGTATTTCAAGTCACCTCAGTTTCTTAATTATTATATTAAAAACAAATAAAAAAATAAGTCTGAAAGTGAAAAAAATAAGTGGTGGAGAAGGAGTTAATCATTTCACTTCAAACAAGGCAATTATGCCATGGTTAATGAGTGTGAAAGAAAATAAAAAGACATTATTGAGTAGAAAGGATTATAAAAGAATGGATTTCAGGAAGACAAAAGATGTCAATTGATGATTGCATTTAAACTTTTAAAGATAATACGTGACAGAGAAATAAGAAATTGGAAGTGAGTTCCAGAGGCAAGAAGTACAAGAAAGTAAGAATAGAACCTCATGTTACATCTATTTTAACAGTAACACAATAAGACCTAGTTGCCAATCAAGCTGCACTTTTTTCTGCCTTTCTGAGCTTGAAACAAGTCCAGTTGTCAACTCATACGTCCGGTAGAGGTGTTAGACACTATTCAGGTACTTCAAGGTGCCTATATTCATAGTTGATCTGGAGTCATTTTATGCCTTTCTGAGCTTGAAATGAGTCCAGTTGTCAACTCATACATCCGGTAGAGGTGTTAGACACTATTCAGGTACTTCAAGGTGCCTATATTCATAGTTGATCTGGAGTCATTTTATGCCTTTCTGAGCTTGAAATGAGTCCAGTTGTCAACTCATACATCTTGTAGAGGTGTTAGACACTTCAAGATGTCTCTCTTTCTTAGTTACTATATTAAAAACAAATAAAAAAATTGTCTGAAAATGAAACATTTTTCCCAAAATAATTGGTAAGGAATGGGTTAAAACAAAACTTTCCTATTTATAATTAAAAAATACGGGTTCAGGTTTAGAAATGCTCGTCTGGAGGGAAGAGCCAATGTTATTGAAGTGAGCCAAGATTTTGCATTTAAATCGGTTAAGACTTCTTTTGAGAGATGGGGTTGAGTTCCAATGGATACCAGCTCAGATTGAGGAATCTGAGCCAAATTCAAATTCCAGTCATTACAGGAACATGTGCTAATACCCTTATGAAAGGTATGAATTCTATCCCCACCCCTAGCTATATCTATTGCCTTGGGTGGCAACCAGTCTAGGAGAATTAACTCTGAATTCAAAACTGATCTGGAGAGGGTTGAGCCTGTCAGGCTATCTTGTGCAAGAAACACCAGTTCTACTGTGGCTGCAATACATGCGGTGTCCTTACGGCCTTGATGGGTCATGGGATTTGTGTGCGATCATAAGTTAAAATAATGGATTTAGCTCCCTGAAAACACTGGAACAGAGGTCTAGATCATGATTTTCCAATAAATACGAAGACCGTTAGGTTGAAGACTGTTAAGTGGTGAATGAAGAAACCAAGTTTCTTTTGTATTTGCATGCAGGCACTCTGCTCCCAATATAAGTTTTGGGCTATTCTAATATCTTCCCCAAATAAATTAAGCTTACCTCAATGTTCCAACAGATGTTTGTGCCATAGTTGGGGCTTGAATGAGAAACAATTTTTTTGTTTAAACAGAGGACAGAAAGTGCAACACTGAAATCCAAAGGTGCATTGGGATGGCCAAAGCTGCCTTCCAAAAGCTAAGAAAAGTATTAATAAATAGAAAAAATTTTTTTTAGAAACAAAGAAAACATTACTGAACTGCTATGTGAGATCTGTTCTCCTATATGGCAGTGAATGCTGGACAATTGCATCACAGATGAAGAAGAGAATTGAAGCAACAAAAATATGGCTCTACAGAATGATGCTGAGAATACTATAGACCGAATATGTGAGCAACAACAGTTTTAGAGAAAATGGAAACAAAAAGAAAACTTATACTTCAAGAAGAGACAGTTTAAATTTCTAGGATAAATAATAAGGAAAGATTGCTCTGAAAATTTGATACTCACGGGACAGATTGAAGGCAAAAGGGAGAGAGAGGAAAATAATGCATAACCCACTTAGAGAGCTTGAGTAAATGGATGACAGAGCAAGGTTTAGGAGAAATAACAAAAAGAAAAAAATTTATTAAGAGCTACAAGGACAGGATATTGTGGAGAGCCATGATCATCTGTCTTCAAGGAACACATAAAGAAGAGGAATTGGTTTCGATCACTGTATGATTTTTGATTATACTTTAGTGAAATTTAATCAGAATTCTAAAATGTCAATTTTCAAAAGATTAATAAATAAAAACCCAATTAATATTTTCAGAATATAAATCTAAAAATCTACAGAATTAATGTTTTAATTAAAATGATATATAAATATAAGTAATAAGCCAAAATATGATACACCGTCATGAAACAACTTTTACAAGTAGACAAAGTTTTGGATATAATAAAATAACTTCTTTAAAATATTGTTGCTGTTTTTTTTACTTTGTTTTTTTTTATTTTTTTTTTTAAATGTCAGATAAAAATTCTTTCAATTACTCTAGAAATCAAATTTATTTAAAAAAAAAAATACGAAATATAGCATTGGATAAAACTTAGAATAAAGTTAGATTAAGAAAATTGTCAGACGTCTTTCCTCTTCCTTCCTCCATTTTTTTTTTTCTCTGAAAAAAAAAAAAAAATTAGATAATGGAAACATCTTATTTTATTTCTGCTACGAATGTGAATGAAATTGGATTTTTGTTTTTTTTAAAAAAAAAAAAAAAAAATAATAGGAAATTAAACAAAACCACCAAATTTTAACCACTAGAAACATTTTTCTTTTTTGTGTCCCCCACTTTTTGGGTTGTTTTGGAAGGGTTGGGGATACACTCAGGGGAGCAGGGTTAGGGTTTTGTCTTGTAGGGCACCAGTAATATGTTGCGCATGGCATCATTTTGGCTTGAAGAGTTTGAAAATACCCATAAAGGATTTTTAAAAAAAAATTTTAATTAGAAAATTATAAAAAAAATTTTTTTCAATCAGTATTTGCCTGAAAATTTATGAATTTTTGTTAAAAAAACATATATAAATATATATATATATATAAATATATATATATATATATATATATATATATATATATACACACACACATATATATATATATATATATATATATATGTCTCTATATGTAATACATGTATACATATACAGTTATATGACCTTGTGTCTGGATATTGTTTATATATGTATGATTGCGTATGAATGAATATATATATATATACATACCTATGCAGACTAGTATATGACTAAATTTAGAGTAACAAAGTTTTCTAGATAGGCCTAAAGGAAAGTAAAACAAAGTCTACCATAAAATAATTACGACTATTTGAAACTTTTGGAAAAGTTTTCAGTATTCAGACAAATACAATTTGAGAAAAAAAAATTATTTATATCAACTTGTAATAGCAAATTTTACAAGTCTCCTACATCTGATGAACGTCATTTTCTTCCTCCAGTTTCAAATAAATATTTTTCTCTTTCTAAATGCAAGTTTTCATGTTTGTTTTTTAATGAGCATCACCGACCCTAAAATAGGTTTCAAGCCAAGCTGGTGTAGGTTAGAAGTTCTTGTTTTAATCTTTTTGCTTTTTTTTTTTTTCTTATTGCATGCATGCTCTTTATGATAGAATATTCCAGAACCACATCATCCATCTATTTTACTGCAATGGTGAGTAACATCTGTAAAGCTGTTATTCATCACAAAAGTTAGTTGCACTCAAGTCCATCACAAAAGTTAGAAAACTTAGGACTGTCACAAATTGAAAAAAGATAAGATTTAAGTTCCTTTGAGTTGTAAAAATACTTAATTAGTTGTTAAAAATACTTAATTCTGTGACAAATAAAACAAAAAATTAGCAAAAACCACACACAAAAACACACACACACACATATATATATATATATATATTTTTTTTTTTTTGTAGTTCAAAATTTAACCTTTTAAAAGAAATATTTCTCCTCCTGATGATGGCCATTTTGGTCGAAAACTATTTTTCAGGAATCTAAATGGAATAATAATAAAAAAAATGAAAGAATATTAATCTACAACCCAGTGTGTCTAATGATTTTAATTTTTTATTTTCTTATTGTTCAAAATATATATATAACAATTACAAGCCAATTTTTTTAAGTGAGTAGGATGTTAGCTTATTGCACAACCCCAATCTGGAGGATCAGGTTTTGAATTCAAAATTGTCCCTATCCTAGACCAGTTGCCATCCAAGGTTATAGAACTCAGTCTCTCCAGCTATTTATCCATAGCTGGGGAGAGAAGAGGATTCCTACCTTTGCCAATGGTATTAGCACATAAGTGAATGTAATGGATTCGACTAGAATTTGAACTCGGCTCTTCGATTCCTCAATCCAAGCTGCTATCCACTACTATATATATATATATATATATATATATATATATATCATAATTATTATAAAACCCAGGTTGTGTATGTGTGTATCTGTATGTTTATACATTGAATCGGATTTCCTACATTTTTCAACTGATTTCAAGAAAACTTCACAGGACTATGTAAAATTACCTTTCAGTGGTGGTTCTGACAGTGCCAAAAAATTGGAAAAACACAATTTTTTTTGCAATGAAATCAATTTGAAAACATGATTAAGAGGCATTTAATAAAAGAATGAAAGGGGACAACTCATATTGAGTTTTACTTATTATAAAACCTAGGTTGTTTGTGTGTGTTCCTTTATATATGGGATCGGATTTCCTACATTTTTCAACCGATTTCAACAAAACTTGTTTTTTTTTTTGGCAGGTAGTGTTTTTATTGTTTTGCAAACTTTTTTTCAAATTTTATTTTTACATTCAGAATGTTAACAAAAATTCCATTTACAAGACAATTGTTTATAATAAAATTCTATTCAATCGGTAGATAATAACGATTCAAAACAATGTTTTTGTTTGAGTTTGGGTTTGACCAAAAAAAAAAAAAAAAAAAAAAAACTAATTAAGACATGCGTGTCTGTCAACCTTAAACAATAATCTTTGTCAATTAATTTTTTCAGTCTTTATGATGGTCGATATGTACAAATCTATCTCTTACTGTTACATCCCCGAACTTGAGCTCTACTGCTAGTATATATATAAGAGGAGGCATTTTAAATCCAGTGGATTTGAATTTTGGATTGAGGAATCAAAGAGCTGAGTTCAAATTCTAATTTGAAATCATTACATTACTTGCTAATACTATTGGCTTTTTTAAAGGAATCCTTTTCTTCTCACCCCAGCTATGGATAAATAAAAGAAGGACAGAAAAAGTTCTATATCCTTGGATGGCAACTGGTTTAGGAGAGGGACAATTCTGAATTCAAAATCCGATCCTCCAGATTGGGGGTTGTGCAATAAGCTAACATCCTACTCACTTAAAAAAAATTGGCTTGTTATAGAAACTAGTGATATCTTTCGCCCCTATGTTTCTTGAGAAATTTAAATATATAAAAACTCATGAAACCTCCCACAAAATGGACTGAATATTAAAAAAAACAATTGTGAATATGATATCAATCTGTTTTTCCAGGTTTTCAGATAAGATGTTTAACCATCTTGACACTATTTGCTGTAGGAATCACTGAAAAGCCCTTTGAGTTATTCAGATAGAAAGAGAATAGGTTAAAATCACTGTCTTCCCAACTTAGCAATGGTAAGAGAAAAAAGATCATTCAGGCCTTCAGTAATGGTACCAACACTTTTAATCTGGCTTCCATCTTCAAAGTCCTTCCAAGAAAATTCAAGTGGGTAAGTTTAAAATAGAGGGAACAGTAGAGAAGAGGAGGAAAGATGGACCAGGAGGTCACAATAGGAAGAGGGATCATCATTTCAACTTAGATCTTATCTAATTGATCTCTTTAGCCCTAACTCAATCCATAAGACATTTGACACATGAGAGAGAGGAGTTTCGGCTATAACAGTACAAAGAGCATTGAAAAAAGACTTGAAAATGAAATTATGTGTGAAACATGTGAGGCAACTTGTCACTCCATGACAGAAGATTAGAGGGCAAAGATCAACTTGGATAAGTTTGAAAATGATCCTGGAATAATATCTGAAATATATTTGAACTTTATTTCAATCCTTCGTGAGATTCTGATCCTTAGCTATAATTAATTAACGATGAACATGTCATTTTCATTTATGATTGATTTCATCACGATTCTTCTGTTAAGCTTTGAGAGTAATTATACATTCTTATTGCTCAAAGTAGAGTCCAATAGGGTTATAAAATTTCAGAGAATTATGGTAAAATATCTTTAATTTCTAAGATATAACAGTTCAAACAATTAACAATTAACAATTGGATAACTTTGCTATTACAACCAGTGTGTATATATATATATATATATATATATATATATATATATATATATATAAATGGAAATGGTAATGGTAATATTAGCCATTGATTTTTTTGAAATGTTTGACATCCATTGACCGAACAGCCAGTACTGCTTTCAAAATTTATAAATCCTTTCTTTTTATTAGTCTCTCAAAGAATGCGTGTTACTCAATCCAATATCTCTTATCATTCATTCCACTATTGATGGGGCTTTTCTATTTGAAATTTTGTGTAATGTCAACATCTTGATTATGTCATCATTTTCTCTTCTGAAGCCCAGTAGCTTTTATCAAAGTTTTCCAATATTGACAAAGTTTCCTTCCTGTTTTTTATTTGAAGTCATGTGGAATGTCAACATCTTGATTGTGTCATTATTTTCTCTTCAAGTTACATGTGCTATCCATTTTAGTTGTTGCCACTGTTGGTGGTCCTCAAATGATGTGGTTTCTGCTATTTGGTACAGTTCTTTGTTTCTGATTCTGTAGCACCAGTCCATAATGTTCAAAGAAAAATGATCTTTGCCAAGACCATCAGGTTTCACTTGTTCAAAGCCAATTTTATACATTCAATCTTAGAAAATGGTTCTATACAGCTGACAGTATAGATATTTCTGAATGGTGTCTGGCGCCATGCATGGCATCCATATGGTGGTGGTGGGGGGGTCACTGAAATTTACAAAATCTCTCCCTTAAAACAATTTTTCAGAAAAATAGGTTTCTCACGTCCAGTAGCTGTGATAGCTCTTTCTAGTACTGATAGAGGTTTCCTTCCTAACCTTGTTGACTGTGCCTCTTGAACAATATTAAAATACTTCTTAAATCTAATTGCAGAAAAACCTAATGTCTATTGAATCCATTTACATGCAGCAAAGTTAACCATTCATACATAAACATAATGATATCATTGGTGGGGAGGGCAGAGGAAAACAACAACTAGTCTACTGAATGAGCTTTTTTTTTTTTTTCTTTATCGGTACCACCCCTTGCAAGGCAATAAAGCCACTAAGACGCAAGAGGTTACAGCATGTGGAAGAATTAGGAAGAGAAACATTAATAATGAATGGGAAGAGTAAAGAGTAATCAGGAGGACAGTAGATAATGATTAATATTGAATTTAAATTCATGCAGGTTAAAGTTGGCTGGAAAGCATAGAGCCATAAGCGAATTCCACAAGCGAGAAGTGTGAGAAAAACTGTCACCATATAATTTACAGCTACATCTAGCCAGCTCAAATGTAAATTGATGAGATCTCGATGCCAGTCTTGTACAGTGTTTAAATTCAGAGAGTCCAGATGCCACAGCGAAGAGCCCATCTGAACAATTACCATGAAAGTATTTAAAGAAAAGCACAAGAAGGCAAACTTATGGTGCTGGGAAAATGACTGAAGCTGAGATGCCAGGTCAGGACCAATAATATTGCTCAAGGTAAATAGCAAGGGCGCTGGATCATAAACTACAAAGAGCTACAAAAGACAGGAAGTTGTCGAGAGCCATGATCACTCACCATCTGAATTGGTATGGTACAGAGAAGAAAGAGAATAATAGTATAAAACGCCATATTGTTCGATGGATATTAAAACCAAATTGCATGTCATAACATGCTGCCAGTAAATCTTGTCATTACATGTTGCTGACATGACATCTTAACCATTGTGCAAACATTAATAGACATAAAATGTCTGTTCTTTTTTTTCATAAGATTTGTTTGCAAGAACAATTTCTTCAAAAAATTATTAAATTTATTTAACTGCTGCTTTGTGGAAGCAACTCCCAAGTGGATGCTTCCTCAATCACTACAATCTTAACCCTTTTCAAGCCTAGGGTAAACATTTATCTTTGCTACATATCCCAATAAGCTGTGACTCTTACTCTGTAACCCTCTACCTTGAGTGACTCCTGAGATGATGCTTCCCTGACCACTCCAATCAAGTCTGGGGTCAACATTTATCTTCACTACATCCTAATAAGCTGCGATTCTTACTCTGTAACCCTCTACTTTGAGTGGCTCTTGGGCTGTGATGTGCAGAGATTTGGTGATGTTTGGGGTCAACTCTTTGATTGTATGCCCCTAATACTCAAGTAAAAGCTGGGAGGGGGAGGTCTCATACTGAGAAAAGTGAGAAAGGAAGACATTTTAAATAGATAAAACATGAAATAAACACTTCATTCAAATTAAATATAAACTAAATTTTTATTTCACTCTTTGATTGGATGCCCTCATGATATAGATGCCATCACACCCTCTGATACCCACTTCTACATGCTACTGCTCTTGGGCCTTGTATAAGGTGAATTTTATTATAAAAAAAAGAGTAGGACAGCAGCCTCACCACACGAGGTGTTACTGCTATGTTGTCCAAAGTGAGTATGTTTGTGGAGGGGGGCATTGCTAGCCCCTTGTCCAAACTGTTTTTAATTCAGAGTTGTTGTTTTTTCTGGTTACCAAGCAATGCTAAAGTGTTCAGTTTGCCCTGCTATTTAACTAATGTTTAGATAGATGCATTTATACCTTTTCCATTTATAATAAATCCCCACTTAATACAAAATATGACATTAGATATTGCAACATACCAAGGTACCTCAAAATATGCCACTAGATATTGCAACATACCAAGGTACCATAAAATATGACACTACATATTACAAAATACAAAGGTACCTGAATCATGGTACAAACATCAAGGAATGTCAAGA